>QLOY01004685.1:0-23338 GCA_003313965.1 Megacollybia marginata
GGATAAGGGAAATGAAAGATAGCGTGATATGAAAGTGAAATGAAATAGGGTTCTGATAAGACACGCAAGATAAGGCACGTGTTTTGGGGAATTCGTAACATTACCCCCCCTTTAAGATCATGGTCCCCATGATGGTGTCGTAAATTGGAACATAGGTTTGAAAGAATCGAGGATAGTTCAGTTGGATGTGATGATGATTCCTCGATTAATGGTTGTCGGTTTTGGTTTGTGAGGGTGTTTTTTGTGGAAGTTATCCACTTCTTCCTTGGCATGTCGGACGTTTCCACGAGGTTCCCAGGAGTTTTCTGCATCGGAGAAGCCTTTCCATTTGACCAGATATTCGATGTATCGACCCTTTTTGCGACTGTCAACGATGGATTCAACTTCAAATTCTTCTTCCCCTTCGATTAGATCTGGTGGTGGTTGTGGTTCGTTAGGTTGGATGTTGAAGGAGGGTTTGGTGAAGGGTTTGAGTAACTTTTCATTGAACACATCGTGTTTCCGTCGCCAGCTGGGGTTCTGTGGTAATTTGAGTCGGTACGCCGCTTGTCCCACCTTTTCCATAATTACGAAGGGTCCATATCGTAAGTGATCTAATTTCTTGGCTGGTCGTTGAGTTTTGATATTCGTGCCTTCTAACCATACTAGGTCTCCAGGTTTGTATTCTCGAGATTCGGAGCGGTGTTTGTCAAATTGTTGTTTCATTGCAGCCTTTGCTAGGGCCAAAGCCGCTTCCGCTTCCTGTCTCGCATTGGAGAGTCGTTTAACCCATTCTGTGGCCGAAGGCACTTGGTCTCTTTGTAGCTCTGTTCCGGTGTAAGGATGATAGCTGTGATCAATAAAGAAAGGCGATTGTTTCGTCATGGAATGAACTCGATTGTTGTAGCTGAATTCCATGATAGCACACCATTCGCTCCAGTTGTCTTGTAGATAGTTGACAAATAGGCGGAGGTATGCTTCTACCTCTTGGTTTGCTCTCTCTGTTTGACCGTCCGTTTCTGGGTGATAACCCGTGGATAAATGCCGTTTGATGCCAAGCTGTTTGCATATCTGATCCCATGCTTTGGCCACTGTTTGGGGTCCTCGATCTGATATTAAGACTTCTGGAAGACTGTGGTATCTGATCACTCTATCTCGTATGAGATTGGCGAATCCTTCTGCGCTGAGTTCCATGTGTGTGGGTTCGACGTGTATGCGATGGCTGTAGGTGTCGGTGAAGACTTCTATCGCATTGAAGCCATTAGATTCGGGGAGGGGTCCTATCATATCTGCTGTGACCTTGCGCCAAGGTTGTTTAGGTATGTCGTGGGGATTAAGAGGGGCGTGTAAGGGTTGTCGATCAATTTTGTCTTCTTGGCATTTGATGCAACCATCGATGTATCGACGAATCATCTTCTGCATCTGGGGCCACCAATAGTTTCGTTGGATGAGTTCCTGAGTTTTGTACCTCCCTGGATGTCCGGCTAGTGGGTTGTTGTGGTGGTCTCGGATGATTCATTCGCGTAGTTTGTGGTTCTTTGGCACGTATATCCGATTGTCGTAAAAGATTAGCCTGTCTGATTCCTTCCACTTCTTGTCTTTACCTTCCAGAGCTTGCTTGGCTGAGGGATCTAACTTTCGTAGTGGATCCTTTAGCTCTGGTAGGTATTCTGGCGGGTCGTGAATCACGATTGCTTCTAACGCCCTGAACGTCATGGGCGCTAGCATGACGACATTCTCGTTGTCCTTGTGCCCCATGTCGTGGTCTGGTCTCCTAGATAATAAATCTGCCCGTTGGTTCTGTTTGCCCGGTTTGTGATGTAAGGTATAGTCATAGTCCGCTAGTTCAGTGACCCAGTGTGCTTGTCGTCGATTAAGTTTCTGTGGTTGTTGGAAGTACTGTAAGTTTTGATGATCTGTCCAGATCTCAAAGGTTTGTCTGGCTCCTAACACCAGGTGTCTCCATTCTGCCAAGGCTTCCATAATGGCGAGCATCTCTTTGTCATAGATCTCGTAGTTTCGTTCTGTGGGTGAAAGTGCTTTGGAATGGAAGGCGACCGGGTGCCATTTGCCTTCTATCTGCTGTGAAATTACTGCACCGATCGCTCCTTCTGATGCATCTGCTTCTATTCTAAATTGTCCTTCGTCTTCGGGTATACGAAGGCAAGGGGCTGTCGTGATGGTTTCTTTTAGGGTATCGAAAGCTGTTTGCTGTTCGGTTTCCCATTTCCAGGCGTCGTTCCCGGTTAACTGCGTCATGGGTTTCGCAATTTTGCTATAATCTTTGACAAATCTTCTGTAAAAATTGCAGAACCCCAGAAATTGTTGTAGCTCTTTCTTGTTATTAGGAACTGGCCATTTTCGAATACCATTGACCTTGATGGGGTCCATTTCGACCTTGCCTTCAGAGACGATCAATCCCAGAAATTCTATCTGTTGTTTTTCGAATTCGCATTTTTCTGGTTTTAAATAAAGTTTGTTGGCACTGAGGATGGATAAGACCTGTCGAACGAGTTTACGGTGTTCATCCAGGTCGTTGGTGAAGATGAGTATGTCGTCAATGTAGACAAGAACCTTCCCAGTATTGATTAGGTCTCGTAAGAGTTCATTCATCATCGTTTGGAATGTGGCGGGTGAATTAGTGAGTCCGAAGAACATTACCAAGGGTTCGAATAACCCTCGGTTAGTGAGGAACGCTGCCTTCCATTCGTCTCCTTCCTTGATTTGTACGTTATTGTATCCCCATCGTACATCGAGCTTTGTGAAATATTTGGCGCCTTTCAGCTTGTTCACTAGCTCTTGAATAAGGGGAAGAGGATATCGGTTCTTGATGGTCATGTCGTTGAGTTTCCGATAATCTTGTACTGGCCTTAGTCTTCCATCTTTTTTCTTGATAAAGAAGAAGGGTGAGGCCATAGGAGATTTGGAGGGTTGAATACGTCCGGTGCGTAAATGTTCTTCGAGGAACGCGTCGAGTTCCTTCTGTTCATCTAGGTTGAGGGGGTATACTTTGCATCCTGTTGGTTCTGATCCTGGTTTTAATTCTATAGCATGGTCCCAAGGTCGGTTTGGTGGTAGTGTATCGAATTCAGTTTTCTCGAAGACCTCTTCGAACCCCTTGTATTGTTCTGGGATCGGGTCCGTTTTCTTGTTCTTCTCGAATTCTTCCGCTAATGCATTGGCAATGGACTGATGAGCTCGCATGAATGCTTTGTTCCTTCGCACGTTGCGAGACGGCTTTGGGTATTTCATCCAGATCCTGTCTCCTTCTTCGATGTCTTCTGGTTCCGGTTCCGTGTATCCACATGCCGAGGGGCATCTGGTGAAACGCATGGATCCAGTATCCCAGTCGACTTCTGGGTTGTGGAAGCTTAACCATTCATGTCCCAGGAATACGTCTGATCATCCCAGATTGGTGACTGCAAACTTTCGAATTTCTGAGTGTCCTTTCACGATCATCTTCATTTCTGCGTAGTGTGTGATTTTTCCATTATTGTTTTCCGTTCCGTCTGTGTTATATGCCGAGATTGGGTGTTCCCATCTGTGCAAGGACAACCCTTTTTCTTTCGCAAACTGTTGGCTGATACAACTGCCCGTGCAGCCGCTATCAAGAAGCGCTTGTGTTTGATACTTGGTTCCCTTCTCTAGGTCTTGTAGTTCTATTTGGATGTTTAATTCCCGATCTGTCTTCATGGTTCTGAAGATAAACCGTTTTGGTTCGTGTAGGTCTTCTAGCCAATCTAAGGCTTCGTTGGTTGGAATAGTTAGCAGTTGTTTAACGAGGGGCTGGTTTACTTCTCGTTGCTTCTGATCATGTACCCACTGCTTTAGTGTTCCTATCCCTGCTTCTGCGGCTAAGTCCCGTAATCGTGATAGAACCCATAATGAGGAGAAAGGTTTTGGCTTCTTTTGTTCCGATGGTTGTTCCTGGAAGTGACCCGAAGAAGGAGGGTTGGGTTCTTCGTCTTCGACTTCTTCGATCGTTGTCTTCCATTTGCTTTCCGTTTTGACGCTGGACTCTTTTGCATGTGAAAAAGATGTATTCCTATTGTACAATGCCTCGGGGCATGTCTGACAAGAAACATGTGCATAAGAGTCCTGAACCGGGGATGACGAAGCTGCGTCTGCTTCGCTCCCATCTAAAAACCCGCAGCTTTCTTCAGCTGTTCCTTTTCTTCGTCTGTGATTTGCGTGAAATCGATGAACTCCAGCGTGCGTGTAGTGAAAGGTCGTTTTGGTGGAGGTTTGAGATGACAGTATCGACCGGGGTGTTTGTTGTGGCAATCCGGACATTCCCCTCTACAGTCTCGAGAGAGGTGACGTCCCATCTTTTTACAGTGTCGACATTCGAGCAGTCGTTTGGTTCGTCCTGCATCGATGTCCATGGGCTGTCCTTGTCCTCCGTAGGTTTGGGCCGGTGTGTATTGTTCTGACGAGGTATGAGTAGGTCGTTGTGGCGGTGCATGCTGTCGCGGCGGTATAGTCTTTCTGGTGTGAAGGCGCTGAATCTCGTTTTCTCTTCTTCGAGTGCCATTTCTATGTTATATAGCCTTTGTTTCACCGCATTGTACTGGGTCGGAATGGGTATTCCTCCTCGATATAGTTCTCTGGTGATCTCGTGTCGTACTTGGTTTTTGAGGAGATCGATGAGTACGTTGTCTAATTTGCGATACCCTGCAGTCGCTGCTTTGAGTTCAAACCTAGTGAAATACTCTGTTAAAGAGTCTTTTCCTTGTCGAAGTTGTCTGAGCTCGTTGGCGGTGTTTATCTGCAAGTTTGGATCTTCGAAGGAGTTTTTTAATTCCGCGATGAAGGCCGGATAATCTTCGGTGTTTAGGGTTCCATTGTAGAAGTTTTCTTCTTTCCAGTTTCGGAGCCAGTCCGAAGCGACGCAAGAGGTTCCGTCTTCCGTGCCTAGGTACGAGATGACGAACCAGATTTTCTGGCTATCCATTTGAAAGTCTTTTTCGTTTGCTTGAAGATATGTGTCAACTGCTAGGAAGAATCCTTCCCATTTCGTTTTATCACCTGTGAACCTAGGTGGTTTCGCGATTTTAATTTTTGCAGTTGACGAAGTGGTTATCGTAGGTGGAGCTGGCGGAGTGTAACCAATAGGGAAGGCATCTGGTTCTATGAGGATGGTTCCCGATCCTTCTGGTCGTAAAAGAATGGTGCCCATCATTCCTACTGTTGATTCGAAGATTCGGACTACTTCTCCTATTAGCGTGTGTTTGGTTGCATGGCTATGGACTTCGCAGATGCCATCCGCTAATGAGTTTCCTCGAACCCTGGCTGAATATTTTTTGGTTGTTCGCCTTCTGACATATAGGGTGAGTTCGGCTATTATTCGGGCATCAGGTTGTCCTGTTGGTGGGAAGTAGTAAGGTGGTTTCGTGGTGTCGATTTCAGTAGGGGCCGAGGTTGATGCTGATGCATCCATGTCCGTCATGTTTTAAATCGAACTTTCAAAGCCGATTTGGTGGGTGTTAACATTCTGTGTTGTGGAGTGGAGATGGGTGTTTCTTTGATTGGTAGTTCTCGAAGCGAGGGTTGTGGTGTTTCTGGCTCTGGTGATTGAGGTGGAGTGAAGAAGCTTTCTTCGAAGGGTACTGGAATGTCCTCAGGTCCTTCGGTGAAAGTGTCAAGAAAGTTGTATTCTTCTACTGCTTCTTCAAGAAAGTCGGTTGTAATAATAACGTCTCTGGGTTCGAATGTTTTTCTGTCTGAGTCGTAACGAATCTCTGGGATGTATCCGATGTATACGTTACGATAAACGTGGTACGATCCGTCGGGTTGCGCGTGAGTTACAAAGTGATTTGGTCCATATATGTTATTGATATATCGCGTCAAGTCAATTGGAGCTGATACTGGTGTTCCCCGTCTCGTGGTGTGGATGTGTTGGGTGTAGACGTGGCTGCGATCGTGTTGTCTGATGGTATCGTATATGGCTCTGAGAGTTTCTTCAACTGCGACTGGGTCTCTTTCTTCGATTAGTTCCTGTTGTAGGATGAAGCTGAAGAAACTTCTTTCGTCGTCGGTTAGAATGCCTAGTGACCACAGTAGATCGACCGAGTGTAGGTAGTGTGATTCTTTTTCGAGAGCTGCCCTGAGCACACCCCAAATTTTCAAATAGTCTGTATTTTCGTTGCTAAAACGTCGGCAAGTGGTTATAAACCAATCTTCCAACCGTGCTTGTGATAAATTTGCTATTCTCGTCTGAGTCTGAGAGAGCGCCGGGGCGTCTCCTCGTCTGATTGTCGTTTGCGTTTGTTGCGCCGTGCTGGCGTCTTCGTGGTGCTGTGCTGAAATGTTTCTAACTCCGCTGCAAGGAGTTTGCCTTCTTCTGACTGATATGGTTCTGACCACGCTGCGGTGTCGAACCCAAAGCTTATGTCCGTATTGATTCCTCTGTCTGTGCTGTTGCTGTCTGTGCTGGTTCCGATATGCTCGTAAAGATGTCCCCACCTTCCTCGGTTGATGTCGTCGAACCGTTTTTTAAGATTTATGAAGGTTGCTAGAGGGATGTGAGAGGTGTACTCTATCGGGTTAGTGTTGGTGCTGCTATCGATGTATTCTTTGACTTTTGATTCAGTCTCAGTGGCGACGCTATTGTACGTCTTTCTTCGACTAATCCAGTCCTGTGTGAAGAGGTGAGTGTAGTAGATTCTGCTAATACGCCCGGGTTTGTAATCAAACGGGGCGGAGAATCTGCTTATGACGTCGTTGATTCTTTGGTGGATGGCAATGTACGGTGTAAAGTTAGAGTCAAGTTGTGCTTGATGATGTCGTCGGAATTGTCGGTTATTTTGGGCTATCCGTTGTTGTTCAGCTTCCGTGTGTTCCACTTAAAGCCGTTAGCAATTCAGGACTGATTGATTTTGTCTGCTCACTGTCGTTTGTCTTATTGGGGACTTCCCGTTAGCCAACGGTACTACCAAGTAAGACAATGAGAGTTCTACAGGCGAGTTGCTCCGATGTGGCGATTTCGAAGTACGCGTAGTCGTCGGTTGATACGACGGCGTCGTTCGAGGCAATGCCAAAGAATTCGAAGGAGAGAGTAGATGGTGATGAGGAGATAGAAACTGAGGATGATTTGGACGATTTCGATGGTTGTGAGTGGTGTGTGGGTGAGGATTTTGAGGGTTTGTTGTTTAGCCGAGTTGAGCGGAGTGGTAAGATTTAGTTTTGGTATTTTGTAAGGCGACGAGCAAAATGAGAGCTTATCAGGCCACTCAAAGACTCGGAGAAACTTATAATACCAAAACTAAAGAATACAGCGGATAGCTAAGGGTTTAAATACTAAATGGCTATCTGGTGAACAAGTAAGCATAGGTGGAGTAAAGAGATAACAAGGGAAAAGGATAAGCTATCTGTGTCGCCTGTTCTGTGATAAGCTATCAGAAGTTAATTTAAAAGATAGCGGATAAGGGAAATGAAAGATAGTGTGATATGAAAGTGAAATGAAATAGGGTTCTGATAAGACACGCAAGATAAGGCACGTGTTTTGGGGAATTCGTAACATACACCTCCTAACTCAAAAGATAAGTCTTGAAAGATAAGAGAACTGAGACAATGGATAGAACCTGGAACTAGAAAGATAAGCTTGAGAGATAAGAGAACCAAGACAATGGATAGAACCCTGGAACTAGAATAGGTACCACTAATGGAGATAGAAAGAGATATAGATATGAGACAATGAGAAAGACTAACTAAACGGATGTGGGAATAGGAGATAAGCGATAGGAATAAGCTGAGATATAGATGGAAAATGAATACAAATGAAAAGGAAATGAAAAAAAAAATGAAAAAAAAAAAACTAAGGGATAAATTCTGTTCATAACACAAGGGTGTTGCAGGCATTGCCCTGGATCTACCCAATGATTCAAGCTGTGTTGAATGGGGCTGCACTGAGAGCGATCAAACCAACAAATGTTGTATAGTGACACTAGAGTTTTCCTTTGGGTGATTATTTCAAAGAGGGACAACTAGTTCATTATTGGCAAAGTTTGTATTTGAAGGACTTGGTCACTACAATTCTGCTTGTATTACAGTGTGATCAATGGTGACATGGTGATGGATGAATGAAAGAGTAGCTTTGTATCTGTTTGGGTGCAAAGGCCAGCTGTTTTCAGCAGATCTACAGCTTTGGGTTTTGGCTTGGAGCAAGCTCGTTTGCCCAGGGCAGTGTGGTCTCAGGTAATAGCATATACTGCTGTGCTTAGACAGTCACTGGTTCAATGTTTGGCATGATATTCCTAGTGACTCAATTGATGGGTTAAAGGTTTGAACAAGAATCACTGGCTGATTCGAGGTAAGGAGGATAAACCAGCTGCAGAATATGACATCAGGATGCCTCTCTTTTGCTGTCTTTACACTACCAGTCAATTAGTAAGACAGAGTAGTGAAAAAGACTCAATTTGAATTGAAAGTGGATCTGGTTAGTGACAACATCAGGAACCTTACACATTGCATTTTTGACCTTGCAAAAAGCTTGAAAGTTGGAAAGCTTAGAAGCTAGGTCCACTTTTCAAAAAAGCAAGTAAGATACTACTATGTAAAAAGTTGAAAAAAACTGCAACCAGTGAAAAAGACATAAAAGTGAAAAACATTAATAATTTGAGACTAGCAAAGATATCATTGGATTTGATCTCATCATGCTGCTTTTTCAACTTTTTTTTGCTTTTCCACTTTGTGCAAGCAAAAAAGCCCAGAAAGTGTGCAAGTAAAGTGTTAAAATACTGATGGACCAGACACCTAAGGCTATTCAGAGAATCTCCAGCCTGCTTACTGACTCAGGCAGTGTTTGGATACTTTACAAGCTGGTATAAAAACACTTACCACAATAAAACAAAACTTGAAGTATGTGCCAGTTACAATGATTTGACAGCAATAGCTGTGTACACACTGCTTGGATCACTACCAGGACACAGGACAAGTTGAAGCTTATGGATAAGACAGTCCATCAATGTGGAGAGATCGCTTGAGGCCTTTTTGATTTTAGAAACTCGGAATAATTTTACAAATACCGGACTACACGATACAACCATCGAGCCGAGCAGATAACCATGATGTTCAAAGTGGTAATAACAAGGCCCGTATACAGTTTAAACACATACCATATACTGTACAAACAAACACAGACATGGTTATCATTAATCACAAATTGCATTTGTAGTGAGTGAGGACCATAAGAATCTCACTTGATAATGGTGATAAGGAACTAAAGATGTCCTTTGCAGTGAGTCACCACCACAGGCTGCACTTACAGTGACAGAGTACTATATAAATGCTACTCAATAATGGTAATAAGGAACTAAATATGTCCTTTGTGGTGAGTCACCACCACAGGCTGCACTTACAGTGACAGAGTACTATATAAATGCTGCTCCATAATGGTGATAAGGAGCTAGATATGTCCTTTATGGTGAGTCACCATCACAGGCTGCACTTACAGTGACAGAGTACTATATACATGCTGCTCAGTAATGGTGATAAGTGCCTTTAATGGTGAGTCACCACCACAGGCTGCACTTGTGGTGACTGAGTACCATAGAAATGCCACTTGATGATGGTGATAAGGAATCATTTCATCCTGCTTTAGATCTAGGACACCACTAGCTGCATTTATGGTGAGTGAGCACTGTATAAATAGCACTGACAAGGAACTGAATGTATTTATTATGGTTCTAGATCACCAAAATTTTTCAAAAGGTTTTTAGCATGAATAGAACCCTTGCTCTCAAAGAGCAGGCCACAACACAATCTACCAACTGAACCATGAAAGTATAACTGCAATTATTGATTGTAGTGCCAAGATCACATTATCTAAGAAAATTTATGATTCAAGTGTCTTCATTTTATGGCTGACACCATAAACCTCATGTTTCTTACATGCAGTAGCATGGTGCAGTTGGAATATCATCAGCAGCTATAAATATGCTTGTGCTTTGTAAGCAGTTCAGTGAGTATGTTCAGCTCTGGATGTAGCCTTCTTTTTACACTTTTTATAATTGCTTTCTAGATCACCATAAATGCAGTATGTGGTAGTGACTCACTCATTATCAAGTGGCAACTCAGTCACCATAAATGCAGTATGTGGTGATGACTCACCATAAGAGACCACATCTAGTTGCTTATCACCAATATATATCAAGTAGCATTTATATAGTAGTCACCATAAGGGACACATTCAGTTCCTCATCACCATTATCGAGTAGCATTTATATAGTACTCAGTCACTGTAAGGGACACATTCAGTTGCTGATCACCATCATCAAGTAATGTTTATGTAGTACTCAATCACCTTTACAGCACTCGGTCACCATGTAGAGACATGTTCAGTTCCTCATTACTGTTATCTTATGGTGGTCACTCACCAAAAAAGTGACCTGTGGTTACTAGTCACCATGCCCCTCAAACTTAGTGATGGAGCACTTCATTTATATTTGCTTGTACAGCATACGGTACACATCTGAACCATATATGGGTCATGTTGTTACCATTTTGACATTGACGGCTGTCCCGAGCCGAGTCTTGCAAGGCCATCGATTCGCGGTATAGGAGCTGAAATTTCCATGAAGTTGCGCAACACTATTAGATGGCACAAAGAACATAACACTAGGTTCATATAGATCGTAACAGAGATAAGTCGCGGTCTCACACAACATCTCGCGAGTTGAGCTTCTGCAGTTCGACTCCGATTTTTTTCCTGTGCCACTGAGGCTCGGCGAAGAACGGAGCTTCGGCAACCGTAACCATCATTATTTTATGCCCCCGAGATGCACCTATAATCGAGCAGACAGAGAGTAATACCCAATAAGCAAAAACTGCCATCGCAAATCGTCCACTTAGCACGAGGATACTTATCGCTAAGAGAAACATACGGATAAGACCATTCATAAGGGAGAACGCTTCAAGGGTCATTTCAAGTTGTAATTGATGAGCAGATACCCAGAGAGCACCGGTGACAAGCCAAAGGATCCATAGAATTCCTTCAAGTCGATAAGATTAGTGACATGCACACAGATCAGAAACAAAATGGTTACCAAACCAAATCAGTTCAACTACAACTGCACATATCATAGCCCCCTTGCCTATCAGCCCCATGAGTAACCTTCAAAGTTTTGTTAATGCGCCACGATTTGAACAAGTAAGAACATACATGGCAGGAACCGTCAGGATCGTGATGCTAGATACGACAAGTGGGAGAATAGCGTATGCATCGACTCTGAGGTGGTACCCTGCGATAGAAAACAATTTTATTATCGCAACCTCTTGCGCTGTCGTGTTGGCAGCGAGTCCCAAAACAACGCATGCGTTTACAGCGACGAATGCTGGTGGGGGAATATATCTTCAGCAAAGATCATCTGGTGTACTAGTAAACGAACTTACCGAGAGCAATAGTACGAAGGACGGACACAGTACCCATGCTGGACTCGGAGACGTATGACGGTGAGTCAACTTGAAGTCGCAGTCAGTCAGGCTGCCCTATTTATTTTGGCAGGATCAAGCACGGTAAGGAGGTTAAACGGAACAGCTACAGCTTGTTGATTAGATAGTGCATGTAGCTGAAGGTTCCGGTGAGAATGTACAGCTAATTCCTGAGGCAGAATAGCTGTAGTACCCAAGGCATGTCCAAATATGTCGACCGATGTTCGCTTACTAGGAAATTGGAACCAAAACACTGTCCTCAAGAAAAGTGATCATGCAAACCAGGGTGAACGGATCCGTGCACAGCTAGCTGGCTGATACCGAGTACATCTGAGAGCCTCGGTGACCGAGTAGAAATCTATCACTTTCGGTATGGCACGCAGGGTACATCAGGCCCAGAATATGACATATGACCAACACTTCCAAGCAATTTTTACAGCAGTGCCAGACACAACGGAGCGCTCTAGAAGCAGAGATTAAGCATTCAGAAGCTGGTAGATCGAAGTGTCAAATGAAATTAAAACTCCGACAAAACCAGGCGCCACTTCATGATAAAGCCTTTCTACGCGATGAACGACCCTGGGATGTCACAAACACCTAGTCGTTAGAATACTAGTTTGTCCATTGGTGAAAATAGCGTAAATCAAATCGTAAGAAATTACTGGTCGTTCATACTTGGGGGATGAACTGAGGTTGCTGCCCAAGCTGCCCGTGAGGTACATGTTGAGGCATCTGCATTTGAGTATTTTGTTGTGGCCACATCTGCTCCATAGGTTGTCGGTGCGCCATATTCTGCTGTTGTGGCATCATCATTTGCTGTTCTCCCCGCATCGGCTGAGGTTGATTTGCGTTCGACGAGAAAAACTGAGCTTCAGAGACTGCTGTCGTGAATATCCTGTGGCTCCGCGACAATCCTATTATTGAGAAAATGAGGAGGAGAAGCCAGTAACCGAACACTGTCTCAGATTGTTAGTTGAACTTGAAAAATCAAATGAATAAATCGAGAAAAACATACGAGCCAGCCAATTCAACCAACTAAACGCTTCGAGAGCTTCTGAAAGAGAATCCGTGGCAAATGCTGTAGCCCAGAGAGCGCCTGTCGCAAGCCAAAGAACCCATAGAATGCCTTTTATTGAAGGATCAATCGACTGTCAACATGAACAAGCAGGTGCTTACCGAGCCATACAAGTTCAACGATAACCATAGATATAAAAGCGCCTCTTCTTATGAAGCCAATAACCAACCTTGAAAAGCGAATTAAGCCGACGCACATCCGAGAAATCAGCAACCCACATAAACGGAACCGTCAACAAGGTGATGATGGACACAATAAGCGGTAGAAGGGCGAAAGCATTTACAGAAAATCTATTGTCCGAGTCCGAGTCCGAATCATCATCGCTATCGTCCCGACGGTCGTGGTCCGAGTGAGCATTCACAAACTGTACCTGTTGCGACGTTTTGAAGGCGGAAATGCCAAATACTATGATTGTCCCCACAATGACGAAGCCTAGAGAGAGATAGTTGGTTATCAACAAGTGCAGAAGATACCTGACGCACTGAAGACAATAGCACGAACAGCCGACACAACGCTCATGGTGACAGTAAGCAAGAAAAGGGTAACATCGTTGTTTGATGGGTTGCTTTTATACGCTCGGGGACGAGGATCGTAATAAACTGTCCCAGGTATCGAAGCCAGAGGGCTTCCGTTAGCTTCCGTCTCGCCAAGGCGAAGCCGCATTGCAGCCTCATTTCATGATGGAGCGGCTTTAGAGCTACAAGGCAGCCTATAGGAACAGGTGGCTTGTCGCTATGGTGGACACAATCCGATATACGATGGGACATTAAGGTAAAAGTGATCATTCGACGCGTCGTGGTATCTTTTGGAATCCAGCTACGAAAAATCACGGCCCCATCAGGAACCTTCCAAGTCTTGGCAGATAGCTGCGGAGCCTAGGTGCCGAAAGCTGTGCAAGTAGAGAGTTCTGTCGAGAAATCGCCAAGAGATGGAGCGAGTGATGGCGTAAGCTCAATGTTTACGCACGTTTTATTTACGTACGCATCGCTGTCACGTGACAGTTGTCAGTTGTCTCAAGTCACAAACACCAAAGATGTCTCACATTAATCATAATTTCCGCGCGTCTGGCCAGCCGACCTAACTGAAAAGAGTGTATACCATGAAGAATCCGTCACATTCACAAGAACTTGTGACCATCAATGGATGATTCTGTCATAGTGGCTCGTGGTCATCGACCGAATGGGTCCAATGGGACTATACTATGGCACGAATTTGAATAGAATATCATATTATTATAAGAAGCAGCCCCTTCACAACTTTCCATCACTTCTCATACTTCCTTCCTTCCTTCCTTCTCGACTGACGATGGGCAATAGCAGCAGCAGCCTTCCACCGCAGTCCCTCCCAGGTTCCGCACTCCAACAATGCCTCAATGGTGTCTTTTCTTCCAATCCGACTGCAGTCGCATACCCCCAAGACATGTTATACCAATTAACTTCGGTCAAAGTATATAATACCGACATTCCTATCACCCCTGCTGCAGTCGTAAAACCTGCAAATGCTGCACAAGTAGCTGATGCTGTCCGCTGTGCTAGTCAGAATTCTGTCAAGGTTCAGCCTCGCGGCGGTGGTCATTCGTACGCCAACTATGTGAGTTCCTTGGTATAATCCACTTGTTTCTCATAAGTAATCCCCGCATACTTAGTGTCTTGGAGGCGAGGATGGTGCTCTTGTTATAGACCTCTCTGCCCTTCAACAATTCGAGATGAACAACGAAACGTGGCAAGCAACTATCGGCGCAGGCACTTTGTTGAGCGACGTAACACAGCGTTTGCATGATGCTGGAGGTCGCGCTATAGCTCATGGTAGACTATCTTTCCCATCTAAATTTATCACTGACCCCCCGCATATAGGCACATGCCCTCAGGTCGGCATAGGAGGTATGTTGATCATCGTAGTTAACCGATCTATCCATGTGTAGGTCACGCCACAATTGGTGGACTAGGCCCGCTATCACGTCAATGGGGCACTGCTCTGGATCATGTTGACGAGGTTGAAGTCGTGTTGGCTGACAGTTCTATCGTTCGTGCTAATAATGTCACAAACTCGGATGTTTTCTGGGTATGCTTCTCTTTCTCTCGATATATAGCCGCCTCATGCCATCTCACAGTCTGTCAAAGGTGCTGCCGCCAGTATGGCCATAGTCACCGAATTTGTCGTCCATACTCATCCTGAGCCTGGCAATATGGTTCAATATTCGTTCAAATTCCAGTAAGAATGTTATCTTGACTAGTATGGCCGTTTACATCTATTTCAGGCTAGGTAGCTACGCCGCTGTGGCTAGTATCTTTACCATTTGGCAGTCCATCATCTCGGACCCGTCTCTTGACAGGAAATTCGCATCTCAATTTATCATCTTTGAGCTTGGAGCGATCATCAGCGGAACCTACTTTGGAACAAGAGAAGAGTACGAGGCTCTGGGTATCGAATCACAACTGGCTGGGAACGCTTCTGTTACCATCACCGAATTTGATAGTTGGATAGGTCTAGTTGAGAACTGGGCTGAGAATGAGGCTCTCTCACTTGCCGGCGGAATCGTGTGTCATCTCGCTTTGCTTACTTTCTCTTTTATCTAATACTTTATAGGCCTCCCCTTTCTATTCCAAATCCCTGATCTTCACCCGGGATAACCTTCTTTCGGATACTTCCATCAACAACCTTTTCACCTATTTTGACACCGCTGACAAGGGTACTTTGGTCAGTTCTGTACACCACTGATCAGGGACCGCGCGTCAGCTCAAATTTAACTCATAGGTATGGTTCGCCATCTTTGATTTAGCAGGAGGCGCTGTGAATGATATACCAATGAATGGAACGGCCTATGCTCATCGTAACGCTTTGGTATGTCCGTATTGTACCCTCTTTCATTTGTTGACTTGTATCTAGTTCTATCTTCAAACCTATGCAGTCGGTCTCGGAAGCGTCTCGGACACAACTCGGAAATTTCTAACCACTATCAACGATAAGATTACCAGCGCTTCACCGCAAACAATCAGCTATGGTACTTACCCTGGATATGTCGAGTGAGTACCCTCGATCTCCGCTACAATAGATGTTTGAAAACGTTGGTCAGTCCCGCGCTAGGTTCGGACGGACCCCAACAATATTGGGAATCCAATCTCCCACGGCTGGAACAGATTAAGAAAGCTATTGATCCCAATGATGTGTTCCATAACCCTCAGAGTGTCTCGCCTGCTGCGTGAGTATAGCATCCCTGTTTCTCTTCATACCCATGCTTGGAATTACTTTTATATCAAGGACTAGCCTTAATAGCTTACTTTTTGCACAATACCCTCAAACTTAACCGAATTCGGAAGCCACTTTAACACCTGTATAATTACTTGATGAATTCCAAGTGGCCCGGCGGGTCCAAATCGCGACAGAGCCGGCCCTAAATAGTAAATATAAACAAATAAGGCTGCCTCATCTCACTATCGCTTGCTTTTCTTCGTGCATCGCCTGAATTGCCTGCCATTCAATGCCAGGTCCGCAACTTCCCAGAATCTGTCCACGATTGTTCAAATTCCGTTGTTCCGCTTTGACATACTCAAACATATAAGACCAAGTTGTTTCGTGATTGTTTCGTGAGCTGAATGTTGAATGTTCAGCCATGGATATCCCTCACCCAACTGGAACAACCATGCCAAACTCGGAGTCTGGAACCCTCACTTCATATGACGTCGTCCTACAGCCGGATGCCCTCCAATCAACCAGCGCTGAAAACATACTGAGCCTCCGCAGACTATGGATGGGTCCTATGGGCCCTCAACAATTTCTCGACGATTTCATGTCGCCGAGCGAGCTCAAAGTTGGATATCAGCCTCCAAGTGCTGACGCTATGAATTGCTTTAATTCTTTCGTCTACTCGCCCGCAGAAGTGACGGACGAGAAAGAACTTGCTAACTCATTTGTAAGCTTTTTTCTTCCTACTGTGATGCATTTATCTGACACCATTATCAGATTGCGTACTTCGACCATGTCGCCAAGAATCAACCCACACTATTCGACAACATGCAAATCGTCTACAGACAACGCACTAAGGAGACCTCCTCTCTCAGAGCGGATAGCAGCATTTATTGCAACTGCAGCGTACAAGGACCGGAGAAGCGTCCTATCCAGCTGCTTCAATTAGACGTTCCCATTCTTTGGAAACTGAATGAAAGCTACGATGCGTTTACCAACGATCCCATGGGGTTTGTCCTCGACACGAAACAAGCCAAAGAAACTCAACGACAACTGACTCTTTTCACCGACCTGGTTGCCCAATACCAGTATAGAACTCATATATTCCAGCTATTGATGTGCGGAACGAAAGCACGATTCATTCGATATGACCACGCGGCTGCAATTGTCTCCGAATCGTTTAACTATTCCGAACGATCTCCACTACTTGTTCAGTTCCTTCACCGTCTTTCTCATCTCACCCTAACTGGTCTGGGCCGAGACGTGCGCTACAGTATCGATGTTTCAGAAACTGACAAAAAGCTTGCCAAGACCCACCTCGAACGTTATTTTAAGGAACGAAACATCTCTCACCCAGTCGCGTCTCTCACCGTCTTGGATGAGGAGAAGAAGAAAGAGCGTGTTCTCTTCGTGTTGGGTCATGTCAGAGAGCGCAATGCGATCATTGGAAGAGAGACTCGTGCATTTCCCGTATATGACACTGAAGCGAAAGCGGTCAAGTTCTACAAGGAGGGATGGCAAACTAGCATAAACAACCCCGAAACAGAGACCCTTCGCATGCTCAATCAAAAAGGCATTCCGAACATCCCTACTGTATGCCTCGGAGGGGATATTCCTGGTCATGTTACGCGGAGTCAGGACTATCTCACAAGTTCCTGGTATAAAGGCGCATCGGAATACATTTGGCGTCGCACGAACCATTGGCTGCTTCTGAACGAAGTGGGGACACCAGTCCACCAATTCAAGTCGCCACGACAGTTTTTACAGGCAACGCATGACGCGTTTATAGGTGTGCCCTCTCTATACATTACTTTCGTGTGCTCATGCCATTGCGCAGCACATCAACAAGCATATATTCACTGCAATGTGCTCCATCGAGACGTTAGCCTGGGCAACATCATTTTCACCAACGATGGGCGAGGATTGCTGATTGACTGGGAGCATGCGAAAACGTTGGAAGAATTGGCAATAGGTCGTCCATGGAGAGCGGTCTGCGATCATTTTACTCATTCTTTTTCACTCGTCCTGACCTATGATTGCAGGGAACTTGGGAATCTTTGTCGACCCGGTTGTGTCAGTTCCCGCGCAAGAGACACCAGCTTCAAGATGACCTGGAATCGTTTGTTCATGTCGTTATTCACGCCGCATTACGTTTCATGAAGAATGAATACCCGCCCGAGCTTCTGACAGAGTCGATTATCGCGCTTTACGAAGAGGAACGCTACTACCAGAAGTTTACGCTGTTCAGGGAAGGATTGACGTCCTACATGGCGGATGTGCCCCTGGTCTTGCCAGACGCCTCTCCTATTGTTCACTGGATCGAATGCGCGTGTGATTATACAAAGGAGTGGCTCAAATCCATGTATTCGAAAGTACTTCAAGATAGCAAAACCGGTCTCCCGAAACTCTGTCTTCCTGGACCTGTTCCCCCTTCCATACGTTTCCACAATCATACCGCATTACTTGAGCTCTGGAAGGCTCAGCTGAATCCCATCGTTTGGAAAGGTATACGACCAGTTTATCCTTTTGATTATCTGGAAGGCGTCTACAAGAGGTCATGGACTACTGCCAGAGACTCTCAGGACAACATATCTACCTCGTCTTGTAGAGGACGCTCCGACGAAGTAACGTTGGCCGTTTCATCGGAAGAGTCCGTATGTGACTCGTGGATGCTCGGGAAGAAGCGAAAACTTCAGATCTCGCAAGTCCAGGAGAGTCTAGACGGCTCGAAGAAGCAACGGACAGTTCTGAGTTAAACATTGTTAGACCGTCTAGTGTATGCTTTGTGTTAAGCAGGTGTTTAAGTATCTTCCGCTTTCAGAAACGCGGACATTCATCCTAAGTACAAGTTTTTTAAAGTAGTTGACAAAGGTACAATTCCTTTATCAGCAGCCGGGCGAAATAAGTGTACCCCTTCTTATGCGTCGCGAGCGCGTTTCCTGGCGGTGGGGGTGGATGAGTGAAAAGATCCTAGTGAAGAAGCCAGGAGAACAGTGTCCTGACTGGGACTTCATATTATCGAATCAGAAACAGAGCTCAGTGAGTGTGCCGTGGTATCGATCAGGAAACAATCATGCAACTGAGTTTCTTATGTTAAAGCTACGGCCTGATTCAAGCCCCATCGAGGTTCGTATTGACTAAGGCTGGACTACGGTGGAGGAGAAAAGTTTTGATGAGATCGGGTCTTGTGTGAATGTACATATATTGATCTTTCTAGTAGACCTTACATTACATACTATGTTCTAATAAACGTTGATATCCCAGTGTAAGCCGATGTTCAAGAGAACATCACCGATCCTTCTCCCCTCACACTCTGCTGAGTCGTCATGACTGGTGGCAATGGCTCTACGACGACCTGGGAAGCCAGGCGAGGGAGTATCCTGAAACACAATTAGCTGCTCCTACAGTTCAAGGAATCAGTCCGCATACTAACACAGTTATTTTCAGACCGGAACGCTCTCATATCACATATAGTTGTATTCTTACACTCAGAGTCGCAAGCTGTAACAGCGCCGCCACGACTCAAGAATGTGTTAAAGAGCTGGAACGCAGTGTCATTCGTCTCGAACACATTAGTTAGGTTGTGCCAAAAGCCCGGAGTGAGAGGTGATGAATTCGGAAGACCAACGAGGGACCCATATATTTGTCGGGCGCTGTATAATTGTCCCCACTGTGCTGTGCATGGGGTTCAGTAGACTTATCGACAACTAAAATACTTGCGTTCAAGTTGGAATGAAGGATCAGAAACGTTGGCTAAGCACAAAATCAGTCCTGCTCGAATGTTCAGAGTGTAGTACTCATACTGAAAATGACTCGAGCGTCCATAATTTCGAATGTTTCAGGGTTGACATCGTAGACTTTAAAGGCAGGGTTACCGCCTAAGTAATTGAGTTGCCCGAAACGTAGCAAACAGAAGAGACCGACTTGTAGGTGTGAGTGCAGGGGCCTACGAACCATAAGAATACTGGTTTGACCAACGATGGAGTTCATACTATTAAAGCCACGCTTACTGCGTTTGCAGCTGTCTGATCGGAATAGTTTGAATAAGCGATCTCAAACTGATCCTTTAGAATTATCAAGACGATAATACATAAGATTTGGGGAGACCCACCTTGTGGCTATGACCGAAAAACTGTCCAACGATGGTATCGCGATATCTTTGCAGAATCTGGTCATAGTAGTTGGACTAAATGACTTCAGTGCCAAGGTGGATAACAGGCATAGCAGACAACCTGGTCCACTGCGGTGTCCTCTTTTCCCACAGGGATATGGCCTATTACCCATACGCGATCCCCTGCTTCTTCCGCCTCCTGTAATTGCTGAACCATGAACGCCAGCACTCCATTGGGGTCCGGTCTACCGATAGTTGTCTGCTACAAGTCTGAAACTGAATTTGTGCGTACTGGAATGTATCGCTATCATATAGCCAGAGGCTGACAAAACCTCAATTTATTATATCCTCCATGCAGCGGACTTACTTCTGTTTATACCAGTACTGTGTGTTAATGGCAAGAACTCTAGATAGCTTTTTAATTTCTCTTTTGCGAATGATGGTTAACTGTACCTTAAATTCTCTTGGACGCGGACGGCATAGCTCCCTGAATCATGTTTGACTTCCTGGGATGCCGTTGACCCAATCCATTGCTGTTCCATGCATCAGGACTTCGAAATGTTGTTTTAGGAGAAAAAGAGGCTAACACTCCATCCGGCACTCTGTGTATCGAAAACCCATTGTGTAATATTTCCGCTTGTATTTCTTTGGAATGCGTTTACAGGGGCAGAATCGCTGGCAGAGTATTAAACTCCTTTCTTCGCCAATAAAGGCAGGCAGGCCTACTGGTTACCTGTCAGTGCGTCAGGAAGTGCGTATCTACGGATAGCCTCATTCACCAATAGAAGGAAAAACTGGAATGCGGAGCTTTGAGACGAGTTGCGCATTGAAATCTTGGAGATCTTGCGTCACATCACTGGTAGAACAGTGACTAGGCATCCTTCACGGGAAGAAGTATACACTTGCCTCTGATTAACAAGCCAGTCAGCACCTATATCACGTCAACACTCTTTCTGGCCAGACAGAAAAGACCAAACGTTCAGCTACATCTCCAGTAAATATCACGAATTTAGCCCCAATCGATCCTACTGCATCAATAAGACTATCGGCCAAAGAAATCGGAGAATCGCAGTGCGAGTTTCCGTTTGGGCCAGCAGGAATGGAGACTGCTTCGTCAGTGCTGTTAAAGTTCCGACAACAGATAGGTTTGGTACAGTTTGCCTCCGCTCCAACCTGAGGGGGCATCAGGTTTTGGTTCTCCACGATCGTTTCAGCCTCACTGACCGTGTATTGCCTATCAATGTGTACGTCACTAATATGAACCACTTGAAAGGTTTTCGTATCTGGAGAACTTGGGGACATAGGCTGCTGTGAGCTTTTTGGAGGAAGAGGCACTGTAAATGGATCGACGCTTTTAGTAGAGCACATGCCAAAAAGAGCTTCGCAGAGTCGATGGGCGGAAGAGCCGGTCGCACTGATTTGACGAAGATCGTGTGCAATGATAGGACCGGAACCTGCAATGAGACCTGCGCACACGTCTGGGTCTTCAGCCTTCACAAAATGAGGTAAAACGCAGCATGGATGGACAAATGGCTTACATCGGTGAGGTCGCAGACTGTCGTCAGAGTTTCAACCAAGGCCTCATCACCAAGACGAGCAAGGACCTGTAAGCGGACAAGAACTTCCAGGCAAGAGGAGCAATCATCCATATCCTGAATGGCCTTCAAGATGACGTCGACGCGAGATACTTGGGATGCGAGGGCTAGCCCAAGGATGGCTATCATTCCAAACAGCTGTAACAACATTTTATTGAACAGTCGTTTGGCCGGGGAGTCGTAATGAGTAGATTGACGTTCAGCTCGAATATATGAACGACGTGAGATCCAAGTTGCCTGTTCTAGTACTATTAGGATACCAACAAGTACGAACGTGAGCACGAACTTTAACGAAGGCATGCGGATAGGCAGTGGGCCATCTACAGACGGCCCGGGGAGAGGCCTGAGAGTGCTGGTGACGCCTCAGGTGATTGATAGAGCTTCGCTGAGTTGTCATCAGTAGCAAAAGTGGATGAGATTAGGTAGAAACGTTCTGCCGCAAGTCTGAATGTCGCGGTCCTTCCTGGTCCTTCGCAGAATCGTAGTAAGGCCAGCCACGTGTTCATGAACCGATCGTGCCGCTTCCTTCCTTCCTTCCTTTGCCGCGGCATGTGGGCTGCTCGAGGGTTCTTTTCAGTCAACGAAGCTAGCGCCCGATACTTGGAAACACGTAAAACCATTGTACTTGGTGTGCAGTTGAATTTTGATATTCGATATACACACACTTCTCTTGCCGCAGTGGAATCATTTGGCCATATGGCAAACATTTCTGAGAGACGTGACATGAAGGCTGTAAAAGGTTGGTTCCCAATGCTGTTCGGTGACTAGGACTGCGATCAGTAACGCACGAAGCTGGTCAACACCGCCTACCATGAAAATCATGACAGGGTATGTATCAGCATCCGTAGACAGGTTGTTCAAGTTCGTCAGCGATCTCTGCAAGAGATATGCCTAGAACCGGTAAGCCAGGAAACGAGCGAGTTCCTTGAATGTTGCTTACCGTTAATCGAAACTCGAAGCGAGTTAACTCCACGGATTCGGGAAGGCAGACGATCGAAGTTGGGCAAGCAGCTGGAGTACAGGTGACACAGTTGCTTGTACTCGTGCGGATCTTTCCTGTAAAATCATTCAGATCCATAGAAAAACCAAAATCAAACATTTACGAAGACGGAGGAAGCGCAGAAACCCTCGTCTCATGGCGGTGACACAAATGAACAACACGGCCAAATGCGCAATCCGAATCAGTAGCCCTATGAACACGATCAATAGTCTGGGTACCTACATTACCTTGCTGAGAAAGCAAGGTTACCCTTCGTCGGAATTCGTCACGTTTCCTCTTACCCTTTCTGGCCCCGACATCGCCGACCTGACCATACATGACCAAATAAGTACCTAGCTTATGCAGTTGTACCCCATATATTGCACGTGCCTTCTCGTGACCTGATCCCAATTAGTCCTTTGCTAGGCGCTCAGACGACAATAGACGCCCGTGGTGTCACCCCAAAAAACACATAGCTTTTGCCACGACCCAATTGACGTCCCTGCATGTATCCTTTCGCTAAATCACAATGAATGATATACTTTCTCCCTCTACCTTGCTGAGAAAGCAAGGTTACCCNNNAACCTGAGGTTCGAACCTCAGGTGCACCAGGTGCACCTACAGGTTTGTAAGTGCTACTTGGTAGCAGTGTAAGTCATGCATTTCAGATGAAAAAATCATTTACTTGAAGCTAAAAAGAGGTCGACGTCATAGTCGGACCTTCCTAAATTGGAAAATTTTAGGCGCTTAGTAGCGCCCAGTCCTAATATAGAACACAGGTAAGCGTCAGCTCTCCTCACTTCCTTTAGGATGCTTTGAGCTGCTCTAAATGAGCAGCTCACTCATTTCAACCACTTGGTGCGGTTGATAGTAACTTGATACCATCAAAATCCCGGCATCAAATTATGTTTAGTGCAATTTAGTGGATTGCAGTCACGAACCCGGTGCACCCAGGTTCGAACCTGAACCCGAACCTTTCGAACCTG
>QLOY01004687.1:0-15066 GCA_003313965.1 Megacollybia marginata
ATTATCATCTGGCCTGTGCAGTTCAGATCCAGCCATCCTGCATATTATACACCAGAGCAAGCCAGACAAGTGGGATTGTTCGAAAAGGAAAAGATATTGGAGTTTCTTTTTGCTCGTGTGGATCCGAAGCTTCAGGCAGCGTACAAGGCGCTTCATAATAGTCATCAATTTGATGGCAGTGGGCCGTTGGGTGGGATAGGAAGGACCAATGGCTATGGCATCGGATTGAACGATGTAGGTAAGCTCACGTTTTCTGATGTGTTAGGCTTGGTTGATTAGTGACAGATACGAACAAAACGTATTCCGGAATCTTCAACGAGGGATCTCGTTTTAATCACAGGTAAGCGTTCTCGTACTGTTCCTCCCTCCAAGACGTGCTTATCATGCCATCAGTTGCATGGCCAATGTTGATAGAAGATGGGACATGCCCACTTTCTCGATGGAATTCCGTGCTTGCAGATATATTAAAGCCGGCGAAGAACTCACTGTTGCCTATTGTTACACCATGAGCCCTGTGGCCGAACGTCAAAAAGCCCTCGAACCCTACGGATTCCAATGCACTTGCTTCGCTTGTACAACTCCCAACCCCATCGAGTCCCATCGTCGTCGTCTCAAATTTTTGGCGGCGTTCCCTACACCTGCTGAATGGATGTCGTGGGTAATGACTGAGAATGCTCCTGATGATCGCATCATCAGGCCTTGTCTCGAACAGTTGCGCATTTGTAATGAGGAGGGATTACATATCGCCCATGATCACGTCCAGGCCTACCTCGAGGTGGTGATGCTTTGTTATCAAATGCTCGGGGATGAGAAGAATGTAGTCAAGTATGGGGAGATGCTTGGAAGACAGGTTTTGTCCGAAACCGGGGACGACACAGAGTTGAAGACGTTGAGGCGTCTTAATTATCACAAGCGTCAGGCTTCGTGGGCAGTTCGGAAGACTCGATCTCCTGCCGGGTTCAATATGAAGTGGGCCCATTATGGGAAAGTTGCTGAGATATTGAAGATGCTTTAGTTTGATGACCGAAAGTTTTGTAGCATTAAGCATGTGTACCCGCTTTTGATACTTGAGACCTGCAATAGTATACGACACAGGCCAAGTTGTAAGCTTATTTGATATGTGATGTTGAACGCTGAAGGGATAGATTTTCCAGAGTCAATTTCATTTTTAACATACAGTCGACGATTATAGGGGACAGGCCTCAGATGGAACTATAGCTGTTAATCGACCGACCACAGTTGAGAGCGCAATTACTGAACAAACCGATCATTCCCAGAGACTATAGAAGAGACACACTCCAGCAGTGAGAGCATTTACCCCGATGGAACAGCTTATTACTATATCCTGTCCCAATGTACCCTAGTATCGATGAGTAGAAACAACGCCTGTGCCCGAGCGCCCGAGCCGTAGATCCTAGACGTTGCCAGACGTGCCTGCACATATGCGTGGAGTGATGGACAGTCGATAATGCTGAAGGTTGATCACCAAGCCGCACGAGAGGTATACGGTAACATTTTTCGACGATGGATCAGCACCTTATGTCTCTTTCAGACAGTTCTTACCTGTCTGCATCGACCCGTCCAACCCAAGCCAATCCTAAAATCACGATGTAGTCCGGTGCGGCATCCCGTTCAATACGAAGGTTCTTGGTCGTTTGAATCATGTCGATACAGTGCAACTTCTGTCTTCGTCCTTTCCAGACTTCCATCCCTCGAATGTCTGAAATTTTGGACGGTCAATTCGAAGCCTTTGTCTACGGCAGTGGTGCCCGAAGCGGTTCAAGCCCTGAATCATCGAATGGTGTCAACGTTGGATCCGGACATAAGATGGGAACGTTGAATCTATGTTGTTGGAAAAGAATGATTACGAGACATAATACTGTACTGCGCTAGATTCACATGTAAGCAAATTAGATCAAAGCAAGTCAGAACAGACTTGATAGGCAGGATGTATGGACAATAATAAGCTCAACTCGGAGCAAAATCCACCAGGGGTAACGAATCTTCTGTACGACTTAGGTTAGCTAAACCGAAGGATCGTTGGTGAACGGTACCTGAGCTGTTGTACTCATCCTCATCGCTCTCGATCGACTCGTCATCTAGGGAAACCCTCCAAAACCGCCACTCGACCTTCTACAAAGATTGGGGTTTTACAGCCCATGATTCTGTCTTCTTGGCCCTCAGCTCATTCTGGGAAACTTGGTCGATGACCCACAGCAATCCGATGCAAGGGTCACATTCTCCTGACCAAAGATTCGCGCTCAATTCTTCGTTACTTCCACAGGTAGTCGCGTCGGGATCAACAGAGTAGCCGAGATGTAGATAGACAGTTCGCAGATTGTGTAAACTAATAAGGGCTCGGTCATAAAAGGGCTATGACAGAAGAGATGAATTGCCGGGGCGAAAAATATGAACCAACATACAGGCAGACCAACCCTTCTCGTAAGTCAGAACTGTCGGTCCCGGGTCTCTGAAGGAACAGGATGAGTAGGTGTGGCACAACCCACACCATACGTGTTCCTGTCTGACAAACTTGTCAAGCCAGGAAAAGTCGCTGCAATTAACTTGAGAATGCTGGAGTCATCCATTCGACTCCGTGTACAGCCAAGTGAGAAATTGTAGTTCCGAGAGCGGCTTGCGAGACTAGGAACTTGTAGTCTGGACGACGTGTCAAGGGATCTTTCCAATACAGCGTCCAATCATAGCGTAGCGATGTGAGACGTTGGAAATTTTGAATATCCCGATAGATGGGCTCTTCATGTTTGGGCTGTATGCAATGGAGTTCTCTAGAGAGTTGAGCGCCGAGTTTCGAAATCACAATTTGCAGAACTGACCTTGTCCAGAGCGTCATAATCTGCTTCGACGATATCATTGGATGAGCATATGAATAACCGCTAAAACCACGCTTCCATTGTTAATTGCCGGAAAGCCTTGGAAGAAAGGGAAACGGAATGGACAGTGCTCCATTCAGGCTTAGTATTAAAGCCGGGTTCAGATGAATCGGAACGAGGTGGTGCGTCGAGCACAAGCATGAAGATGATTTCTTGCAGCGCACTGCGCAGTGTCATGGTCGAGCTAGTCACGTTACTAACCACTTCTCTATCAACTCGAGAGTTACATGACTGGCCAGGTCTCGCTATGCGCCTACCTATCATTCCATTCAACGTGCTACCGATGGAATGAAATCCTTAATAATTGCCCTTGAATTGAACAATGTATCTGGAGGCGATAGAGACGGTTCTTCGCTTCCTTCCTTCCTTCCGACTGCGAGACTGGTCTATCTTCAAAAGGACGAGGTTGTCGGCGGGAATGGCATCGAAAAAAGGGCTCTACTTCTCCCCGATCATCTCCTTGAGTGTTACTATGGACTCTGTCCTGGCGATTTCGACCTGGCTGGAATCATCGTTAGCACCAAACAACTCAGTTCAAGGAGCGGTAACAACTCCGAGGGTTGGTTGACCGTGACAAACAAGAGACACGTGTGGTACCGCAGGTTGAAGAAGAGGTGTTGTCGATGTATGGCAAATGTATGGCACTGGTAAGCTACTTTTATTGTTTATGAAGTGCTGGGTAACTGGTGCGATCTCTTTCCTCGCAGCAACGATCGATGGTTTGCATATA
Organism: Megacollybia marginata; assembly: GCA_003313965.1. Taxonomy (NCBI): domain Eukaryota; kingdom Fungi; phylum Basidiomycota; class Agaricomycetes; order Agaricales; family Porotheleaceae; genus Megacollybia; species Megacollybia marginata. The sequence continues at coordinate 3,622 of QLOY01004687.1, forward strand.
GGCTCTTTGCCATTCGGTCGACGGCAACTTGTGCAAGGTCGACGGCAAGAAACGATCATGTGACTTGTTCCTAACTTTGAATCACCACACCATTGTTGAAACGCCACGGACAAATTCAAAGCGCCACTTGTCCCCACAACAACTTTCGACTATAAGTTGATACGCTCTCCGAACTGTAAGTCATTCATTCACTATGTCACTTTCTAATATTCATGGCACACCAGTCAAACGCAAGGAGCGAGCGACCATGGCTGAATCTTCAATAGGCTCCGACGTCCCGAAGCTCAGAGACAGTGCCACCTGTGAGATGAAGGATCCTGAATCTTATCTCGGACCTATGCCGGTCGATGACTTTCTCGACGAATTCTTACCAGGCTCCAATCCTCCTGACGAACTACTCAACATCTTCACCGAGATGAAGACCAGTTACCCTCACGAGAAGCCCATGAAAGAAGACTTTGTGAGGAATTTTACCTTTCAGTTTTCATACGTTGATTGCGTTATTCATAGATGACTATACTTGACAAGAGGCTTCATCCAGACGACCCAGACAGTCCAACATATGGCCAAGAAATTCTTTCCGGTATGAAACTCGTTCCCAATTACGAGATGAAAGACCACCACTCGAAATACAAAAGCTCGCCAGACGTGAGCTGCTACGACAACGATGTGGACACCACCGAGAAAAGGACTCAATTCGACAAAATGAATTTCTTTGCCGAGTTCAAGCGTGACAAAGCTTACAACCCATTCCGTGACCCCAAGGACGCGGCTAATCCGACGGAGCAAGAGAAAGTCAAGTTTCTGGCTGCTTTGGAAATAGCAGCGAAATGTCGTTCGCAATTGGTAGTATATGCCAGCGAGGTCAACAGTCGCCAGCATCGTTGTCACCAGTTCTCTCTATATATCTGCACGGATGAGATTCGCATTTTCCGATGGGACCAGGCTGGAGCGATCGTCACTGTTGCCTTCACCTTTCAAAAAGGCTCGCCCTTGTTTGTCAAGTTTCTCTGGCGCTTCTCTCGACTATCGCGCGCACAACAAGGTTTCGACCCTATGGTCACAGAAGCCAATGACGAGGAGAAGATAGCTGCCAAGGAACATCTAGCAGAATGGGCTCGAAGTGGACTCGAACGCCCGGTTCGCAAGATTGCTGTCCTCGATGAAGACACAAACGAGCGTCGATACGTCCTCACCTGGTATGAAATTGCGGAAAGAGCCTCCATCACAGGTCGTGCGACGCGGGCGATGCCGTGTCTCCGAATTACCCAGGTCAACAACGAGATCCAGTACGAGCTTGCGTTTCTGAAGGACTATTGGCGCCACGAGGGTCTCAGCTCGGAGTCTGACATCTTGAAAACGATTCGTGGAGCAGAGCCTAAGATTGCCCACGTTCCGAGTTTCCTTTGTGGGGGTGACATCAAGGGCGACGAGACTGTGTCACAACGATATAGGAGCAAGCCATGGGCCTGCGTGTCTCATCGAGCTGGGGTTCCGGGTCGACGACGTTTGCATCATCGGTTTTTGACAAAGGAGGTTGGCATTCCACTCCGCAAATTTGCATCGACAAAGCAAATGCATAAAGCCATTCTTCACGCATTGGAAGGTGCGGATCTTTTTCACGTTCTTGCCTTCATTCATGATCCTGTTACAGCTCACCGCGACGTCTTTACACAATTGAAAATTCTGCATCGCGATGTCAGTGGCAACAACATCCTCATCTTACCCGATGGATCTGGCCTCTTGAACGACTGGGATATGTCTAGACATATTGATGATCTGAAAAATGGACCATCTCAACATGAAAGAACTGTGAGTTTCTGATTAGTATTCACTAACTTGGCTGACATTGTTAGGGTACGTGGGAATACATGTCCGCACGCCTCCTCGCCAACCCATGGAGAGTCCATGAAGTTCAAGATGACATGGAATCATTTATCCACGTCCAAATGTATCATTGTCTCCGATACAGTCAACACACACTTTCTGACTCTCAGTCTCCGTCGCGTTTGAGCTTGAAAGAACTGATGGAGCGCATTTATCACTCGTACACATACACCGACAATGGGTTTGCAACAGGTGGTGAAGCCAAGCAGAATCTCTTTCATGTTCCGAGGGGTACTTTAGGAGCCGGATTTCGCTTTAAAGCACCGCTTCTGACTCCGTGGTTTGTGTTGTGTGCCAAGGCTGCGTCCGAATGGCTGTTGACGACGGAGGGATCTCTGGATACAACGAAGCCAGCCACAGATAAGCTCGCACTTCGGAACCACGATGCCTTGATCGAGATTTGGAGAGAAACCTTAAAGCATTCGGACTGGCCTGAAGGCGACAAAGCCATCGACCAGGTGCCAAACCTAGGCCAAAAGTCTCGATCCAAACGCAAAGCTGGGACCGACACCGAGACAAATAGGCAGAAGAGGAGCAAGGGCAACACGGGATCTGCCATTCATCGTACTGCGAGTTCATTGCAAAAGATTGACGAATAATATACATTTCAATGATGACTGTATTTACCATAGACAGGACCGTAGTTTGATGCGCAAAATACTTGTGTACACTTGCCAGTGTCTACCACTAGCTCGAGAACAACGGAGCTTTCGAAGTGACTTGATTTCTATGGTTCCGTGATGCATGATGGGCAAGGTCCTGCCATAAGGATGAGAGTTTGACGTTCGACTGACGGCCCAAACCACATAAAGCTCAGGTTATCTCGGGTTCACAAGAAAGGTCCAAGGGCCTAAGATTCCAAGTCATTAAAACGAGCTGACGGCTGAGGCCAAGCCAAGATGTTAACTTACGTCGTCGTTTAAAGACAATGAGATTGCTGGTAAGAAGGACAATGTCCGTCATTATGCCCGTTAGCTAAGTTACAGGATATAATGTCCTTACCTCCAAGTTCTCAATTGCTCAAGGACAACTTGGTCGTTTCAAGGATTAAACGCAATCGAGATCAGTCCAAGCCCACGGTTTTCTTCACACTAATGGAGTCATCTCAACTCGCTACTGAGTCCTGCTGGAACAGACTCGGAGAAAGACGGCAAAGTCAGAACACACCGTGACGGCGCCAATTGTATTAATAAGGGTGGACGATTTCGAACACAATGGAGCTTGAAGACGGTGCTGATGACGAGTGAAAGAAGTACATCCCAGAATGATATAAATGCTTTTAGGATATGAGTGTCGAAATTTTCTTGTGTTTGTACTTGTGTACTTCATCCACTCTAAACTACTTCCATCAAGCCTCTCCAACTCCACAGTATCGAAAACATGGGACAATGTTACTCCGATGGCTTTGAGCGCTCGTATTTACAAATACGTCTATCTCAGCAACCACCATGAGCACTCTTCCAATATTGATTGTGAGCTCTATACCAAGACTCGAAATGTATTGTTAAATTCCTATAGGTCGGCAGTGGACCCGCTGGACTTATTTCTGCCTTGACGATCCGCCAAAATGGTATCCCCATTCGCATTGTCGAATGCAAAGATTCTTTCCACGGCGGAATTCGGGGCACTGCACTTCAGGTTCGTAACTCGAACATCAGGTCTGTCGCGATCGTGATTGCTGATTTAATATTAGCCTCGCACAGAAGAGGTTCTTGAAGCTTTGGGTGTTCTGGAACAAGTTCAAGCTATCTCTACTCCGCCTTTCTTGATGGCTATTCATGGCTCTGGACGTGAAATCGTCTCCGAGTTTCAGTGGTCTGAGCCTGCGGATAGCAGTCCATCTGTTCCATACGTGAGTATTCTTGCAAATGTTGTTAATCATTGACTCAAATCGCATTTCTCAAGCCCGAGGTGATCTCAGTAAACCAGTCTGTGTTCGAACAAGTGTTGCGAGACAGACTGAAGGAACTTGGTGTTATCGTCGAGTTGGGTGTAGAAGTCGTTGGTATTGAGCGAAACGATGATGAGGGTGTCATAGTCCGTCTGCGCTCGGGCGACAAAGAAACTACAGAAAGCTTTCCGTATGTCATTGCTGCGGATGGTGCCAAAGGTTTCGTATCTGCGTTACAACTTGGATCTAGCTTACTCTCTCGCAGGGCGTACTCGTTCGATGTTGGGCCTGAAGTTCCTGGGTGAAACTAGAGAAAGTGAATTCATGTTTACGGCTAACATCGAGTGCACTGATATCGATCGAACGGTAAACGCTCTCCAGCTGTAGTTCAACAATCACTAACCATGTTTAGCATTGGCATCGATGGGGTAATCTTCAGGAGAAAGCGTATGTTCTTGTTTCTGTACACTCTCATGCTCAACGAGCACCATAGGTTTCTTCTAAAGCCTGTCATACCTGCCCCAGTCTTCCAAATCCAAGCACTGGGCCCTCAATTTCCTAATCCTTGTCCAGAGGACTTGGAAGGGATTCAAAAAGTGTTTAACGATATCAGCAAGTCGAGCGACATTGTCCTACGCAACCCCACCTGGATCTCGATGTGGCGGTGAGCTCGCTACCATCGGTGTTGCAGCTTGGAAACTGATGGGATCAGGGCTAATATTCGAATGACGGACAAGTTCGCCTCTGGTCGGGTCTTCTTGGTGGGTGGTGCGCTGTCAGTTGTTTCCAGGGTCTCTTTCTCATACTCTACAGATGCCGCACATTGTCATTCTCCTGCAGGTGGTCAAGGCAGCAACACCGCAGTGATGGACGCAGTATGTTGCTTCCTATTTGTTATTCCGTTCTAACCATGAAATTAGTTCAACATTGGTTGGAAGCTGGCACTGGGATACAAAGGCCTCGCCAAGCCTTCTCTTCTCGAAACTTACGACGATGAACGTATGCCTGTTGTATCCGAAATGTTAAACCTTTCCACGGAGCTTCATTTAAAGGCATGGAAACAGGCGGGCCAGTCTGCGATCGATCCTCACAGCCATGATGAACATGGAGACGTTATGTTTCGTTCCAAACGGATGCTGCAGCTCGGAATTAATTATCGTTGGAGTAATATCGTTCGCGATAGCAGACCACTTGAAGTCGAAGAAAGCGTCAAAAGGGCCTATGATGTTGATGCTGATGGAATTCGCGCTGGGGATCGTGCTCCTGATGCACCGTTCCTGGTTGATGCAACGGGCAAGGAACAAGGAACAAAGAGGCTCTTCGAACTGATGACGGGAGCGAATTTACACAGTATCCTCGTATTTAGTGGTCCTTCTGGGGTGGTCGGAGACCTGCCAAAGTATCCTAGTGTTGCACGCATTATCGTGGTGCTACCGGCCAATTTTAACGCCGTCCCTTCGTTGGCGAATGCGGATGATGATGCGAAGATCGTAGTGGACTCTCAGGGACACGCGTACGCGGGTTACCAGGTCGTCGAAAAGGGAGTGTATGTTGTGGTACGACCTGATGGTTTCATTGGGGCTTACGCTACGGATGTTGAGGAACTGAGAGCTTTCTTTAGATTGTTCCTAGATCCTGTCTTGTCGATCATGCATCGATCCTGAATGGCAACTCACTGCGTTTAAGGCATATCTGTAACCTGTTTAGCTAGGGTTAGGTAACCATGCTCCGTTTAGATGAGGCTGCCCCGAGCTAAACTGCAGGTGGCCAGCTCAGCCTATACTTATATTAGTTTCTTCGCAAATCGAAGCTCATAAATATGTAATCCTATCACCACCGTACTGAGCGGTACTACTGAACGTTCTGTCGGAAAAATGGGATCGGATGAAGTTTACAGTGATGCCGTATGATGCCGATCGGCATCATACAACGGCTTATGTCAGAAGATCGGCATCATAGGCAGCCTTACAAGCCCACTGGGCCACGAACCAAAATCAAACTAGATAGCTTAAATGTTATATTCCATAGATTTGAGGTGCCATACTTGCTGTCTACAGGGTTGACGTCCCCAGGACCAGCCATATGAGATATCCCAGTGAATCCCACCAAATAAAGCATAAATTGAGCGTAAATTGTAACTTCATGCTCTTGTATTTGGTAGCCCTAGCAAAATGTTAATCAAGGTGGCAATGTGGACAAGTCAGAACCTACCATCTTCCTTTGTAGCTCCTTTTCAATACTGTCTGCAAGAGGATCATCAGTCCCAGGTGCAAGCCCAACATCCAGAAGTGATGTGTTTGTACACAAATTCTGATCCAAGACATCGCCAGTACTCCTGCTTCTTCTTTGACTTGGTCTCCCACCCACAACTGTCAAATCTCTGGCATTCGTGGCACTCTGAACGGCTTCTGCTCCCTCCCCTTCAAGTCGATGCATCTTGCATCTCTTCTCAAGAATCAGCACTTCTCTGGAGTGGATATTATCCTTGGGAGGCAGGGATGGGATGCTAAGAGTGGAACACTTCTGCTTGTAATTCCCGGTCCTCCCATGATGACTCTGCTGACATTTCGAGAGTTGTGAAGTCAGACTGTGGCTTGAGTATTGAAGACTTGATTGGATCAGGAGAGTTGGATAAGAGCCTGTCTTGCAGAGGACTAACACGACTAGTGTTTGTAGTTACATTCACTTATTATTTGTAGTCATCACAATGATGCAGCCTACACCATGGCAGATTGCTCGAGCACGAATGCAATTTTTGGAGGCTCTATTTGGGGACCCATCTCCAGCAGATGAGCCCAGCTACATATATTGCTTCTGGCTGGGCCTTTTTGGAAGGTAGGGAGGTCAAGGAACTGGAGAAGATGGTATCAATGGAATTAACAGTGTAATTGCAGATACATTTGGATGCCAGACCTGGTTTTCACCAGATTCAGCCACAAATTAGGTGCGTCTGCATCCACAAAATCATGCATCGATCTCATGGATTGCAACAGAGCAACTGGTACACCTGGCACTGGAGATGATAGTTCTGCATCTGCCCTATCCCTGCACAGGCTGTAAGCTTCCAATTTTTTGAGGACACCATGCTCTAACTTTGCAGGCAGATGAACCCATATAGAGGTATTCAACTTCCAGGGGTTTAATGGGGACACATGGAATGACATTATCTGTCTGTTGACTGTGCACTTGAACACAATTTTGATTGAGATGTATGGCTTGTAATTAATGCTTTAGGATACATCAACTATTATCATGAAAAAGACTTGAAAAAAGACTTACTTCCAATGGTGACATCATTCTATGGTATTGAAACACAGATCATATGTACATTGTGTTGTCAAACTATTGAAACACAGATCATACGTACATTGTGTTGCCAAACTATTGAAACACAGATCATATGTATGTTGCATTGCCAAACTATATCTTTCAAAGTTTTTGAGGATGTGGGAAAATCTGTTTTGCTAAATAGGCAGTAAGTGCTGAGATACGGGATTATTGTATTGGACTAAAATAATCACATAATTTTACAGTACTTGTCATTGACCCTGACAAGACCTCCACCCAACATGCACAAATATGCGTTAAGCAGGCCATCACACATCAATGAGGGTCAAGAAATCCCTCTTTCTCAAAATCCTCCATTTTCGTAAGCCTCGGAATTCTTGTGTGCATTGAGACTGACCTCACTGAAAAGTTTCAAAGATGAATTGAACCACGCCCCAGCAGGAACCTTCATGGTGTGAGTAATTGAGACACTATATACCATTGCCACTCTGATCTGACCATTCCTTTAGCAATCCCACTCTTCTACAGCCTGAGATCGGCCTGGGCCAGCCACTGAGATTCGGGTATAATCCTTGACTACCACCTCGAAGTTTTTCATTGCTGAATGTGTTCAGCCAAGTGACACCAGTACCCCATAGTCGATATGGCAGTGGTGTTCATATTCCTACCAATAATAGACTAGTATCTGATACTGCCACATTAGTCCAGCCAAGGCCTCAAATACAAATGCACCCACAAACTGCTGGAGTCACTGTAGACAGCAACATCATCAACAATCTTGCAGCCAATCAGCAAATGCTCCTGAAAAGCCATGAAGAGATGGTTGGAAGATGTGGCTGTAAGACAGAAACAGAGGAGCACCTAGAACTTCAACAAGAGGAATGGATGCAAAACATGGTAGGATCTCACAAATTAAGAAGGTGGCTGCATGGACAGGCTACATCGACTTGGCAGGCTTGACCATTGAGGAGGAAGAATATATCAAAGAAGCTTTGACAGGACGTGAAGGCTCTCTCCCCAGGAGCAAAGCAGTTGTGGAATGCTATACAGGTATACATTGTCTGCTTGTTGTCTGACTTGACACTGATATGAACCACAGAAAGTTGTTACTGACACTTTCAATCTCAAATGTGGAATACTTGCCAAGGAGCCTGTTCCCTCTATTGAAGATCTTGTGGATGGACAAGTACGACAGAATGATACAATGGGAGAAAAGTACCTAACACCAAATTTTGCCTCTGGCATCACTGATGTGACAAATAAACATATCTTAGTGATAATGGCGCACCATGTTCAGAAGCTACTAAAGGAAGTGTTTTGTATTTCTTGATTGTTGCTCACCTCTTTGTGATTTTTAGGAGCTAGTTCCCGAAGCCTCAAATCCCTGGTATCAGTGGGACTATGGTACAATTCATGAATTCGCCAAAATATCATTCACTTCAAAAAAAGATGCCTACAAATGTGAAAGAAGTCCAGACAAGATGGCTACTCACCTTCTCCTGCAGCGCAAAAATAGATGTGAGGCACATAAAAGACAAGTAAGGAATTCAGTACTGGGCTGACTTGCCAAATTGATTGCGGTTTCCAGAAAGCAATGGCGTGTGCTAGTCAAGTTGAGGAATATTGGGAGACTCATCTGGGAGTGTGCGGAACTGATGAGTTGATCAAATTGATTGATTATCAGCACATGTCTGATGAAGAATCAGGCCCAGATGAGGCTTCTGACAAATCCTACACACAGTGGATGGATAGACTTATGACTGAGGGCCAACTGACTGTGGAACAACTTGGAACCATGAAGTTGCTAGAGGTGATTGAACCAATATGGTGTTCTGAAGAGGTGAGCACTAATTTACTTCTGTTCTTGTGGTGACTGTTTCAGCTCTGCAAGTTCTTTGCAGATCTCAGCATCCTGCATGAGAGGAACATGACAGACAACAAACGAAGCAGATACAGATACTTGTGTGTTTATTATGCAGGCCGCAGGAACTACAACCCACCAGAAGTTGTGCCTTATGATTTTGGAATCAATGCTGAGTGGTGGGAGACTGTAGGAAAGAAGTCTCGTGATGATCTGGTGCAAGCCGGAAGAGTATTGGACTTCCTTACCTACAGTGATCCCCTTGGATTTGGTGAAAACAAGGATTAGCAAGTCAACTTGAATACTGGATTTTAACATCAAACCACTCTATGCTTTATATTATTCAACTACAGCTTCTGATTCATTACAGGATTTCCCGAAAACATTGTCATATGCGCACTTTTTTTGCCGGTAAATAATTAATTATGTAATGCATCTCAAACCCTTTTCCACACATTCCGATAGTCTTTCGCCACATTAGTGCAGACATGAAGCACCAAATCCTTTAGTTAGTTGCTAATGGGTACCTTCCCAAAACTGTCTGTTCGCTATTTGGTGTCTCAGAGCGCAGCCTTGAGCACTGGTCCAACAATTACAACAAATACGGCACTGCCATCCGTCCACGCAGCCACACACAGGGCCGTTCCCGCATTCTCAATGCTACAATTACCAATGACCTTTATGACCTTGTAAACGAGGCCCCGGAACTGTTCTTGGATGAACTCAAGGAGTGGATAGGCATTGTTCACCAGGTTCCAATCTCATGGTCTGCCTTGCATCGCAACCTCGAAGACTTAGGTATCACTTACAAGGCTCTGCAGAAAGCAGCTGAAGAGAGAGACAATGAAGTAAGGAATGCTTGGATGGGTCATGCCAAAGCCAATTGGGTGGCTTCACAATTCGTCTTTGTTGATGAATCTAGCAAGGACGATAGGACTATTTACCGGCATTTTGGGCACGCCACAGCTGGTTCTTGTGCTACGATAACCTCCCACTTTGTTCGTGGAGAACATTTCAGCCTTGTTGCTGCTCTGACAGTCGATGGCTACCTTAACGCACTTGTCATTCCTGGGTCTGTGGATGGTTTGGATTTTCTAGACTTCATTGTTGAGCAAGTAGTAAGTCTCTTGTTTACTCTCCTGCTTCTCAGTCTCTGATATCTCACTCTAGCTGCCTCATATGAATCCATTCCCCAATGACCGAAGTATCCTCATTCTTGACAACTGTGCCATCCATAAGTCGGAGGCCCTCCGTGAAGCAGTCGAATCAATAGGGTGTTTGCTTGTCTTTCTGCCTCCATACTCACCCGACTTCAATCCAATTGAAGAGAGTTTCAGTGCTGGTAAGGGTGTTCTTTCACTCAATCTATGTAATCATTTCTCGCAGTGAAGGCATGGATTCGGCGTAACTGGCACTACATGCAGGAGGCAGATGACCCTGTGGCAGCATTGTATGAAGCAACAGGTACTGTCACTGCTGAGAAGGCTTGTGGTTGGATCAAACATTCTGGATACAACATGTAGTTAGTGTACGTGTATCTAAATACATGCTGTCAGATGTCTTGTACCTCATATGAAGCTTTTAGGTAAGTAGCAGATAATGATGAATAAGAATATGAATGCCTCTGTACGAAGCTTTTCAGAGGGATGATGCAAGGGATACGCATCTAGTTCTTGAGCTCTTGATGTACTCTGCAGAATGCTTTCTTTACAGCAGCCCATTCTAAAGCCTTGAATCCAACACTAAGCCAATCCTCCCGAGAAACATCATCGAGATTGCTGTGAATACTGAATCCTAGGTTATCAAGATGTTCTGCTCACTCAGAGTTCAAGCCAGCATGGTTACAGAACTCAATTGCACTAACTTCCATGTTTTCTGGTGGTGGTGATGATGAGTTAGGCATCAAACTTCTAGAGGATCTGTTCTGACTGTTGCGAACTTGAACAGGCGATGAACCCCAACCAGGTGACATCGAATATGGCATATGATATGGGGGAAACATGGGTCTGGGACCAAAACCATAGGGTGGAAAACCTCCGTAAGGCATACCCATCATCCCAAAATCTTGCCTTGGGCGATGGGGTGCACCAGGAGCAGCAGACTCTGCTATTTTGGTATTTGGTGGTGTGATTGGCTCAGCCGATGCTGTAGCCACTGGTTTGCTATTTGATGCTGCTTCCGGTTTACTTTTCAAAGCTTGTCCAGCCTGAAAAAATGGTGAAGTCATGGGAGGGGCATCATACTGTGCATCACCCTTTCTCTACAACATATTAGTTGCGAGAATTGGAACCATGGGAAAGACATACTATACCATTAGCCCAGGATGTGATGCGGGGAACATGAGACAAATCGAAATGCTGATTAGTGGGTCGATGATGAAAGCAGATCAGTTCTGGATGCAATTCACATGTATTTCTCTTGTAACCTGATTTTGATATCTTGAAGATCATCATCTAGTCATGCCTAATATATTGAATACTCGAGCTACTATGTGATTGGAACAAGGTTACCCTTTTTT
>QLOY01004692.1:0-10744 GCA_003313965.1 Megacollybia marginata
GTTCCGTGTCAAGTGGATCAAGCAGCACCAATGTTGTGTATTCCCAAGAAAAACAAGACATTGCATACTGCTATTGATTGCCGTAAAAGAAATGACAACACACTCAGTGATGTCACCCCCTTTCTGGATCAAGAGAACATCAGGAATGATGTTGCAAAGGCTAAAGTGCGATCCAAAATCAACATGACCAATGCCTATGAACAAATTCTAGTTCATGATGATGATGTGAAGCATACTGCCTTTGCTACCATCTTTGGAACATTCTTCAGTCGTGTTATGCAAATTGGTGATTGCAATGCACCAGCAACATTTCAATGTCTCATGACATCTGTGTTTCGAGATTGCATTGGAAAGTTTGTCCATGTATATCTTGATGATATATTTGTGTTCAGTGACTCAGTTGAAGACCATGAGAAGCATTTGAAAATTGTATTTGAGTTGCTACAAAAGAACTTGTTTTATTTGCGAGAAGACAAAGTCCAACTCTATGCAGAAGTGGTTGAATGCTTAGGACACAAGATTGATGATAAGGGAATCCATGCAGATGGAGATAAGATGGCACGCATTCGAGATTGGAAGCAACCACGCACATACAATGATGTTCAACGGTTCCTTGGACTTGTTCAGTACATTTCGCCTTATTTGCCTCATATTTCTGCATTCACAAGTCCACTGGCTGCTATGAACTCAAACCATCAACTTTTTAACTGGAGACCATTGCATACAAAGTGTTTTGAACAAATTAAACACATATGTGCCAAGACTCCAGTGCTTCAACCTATTGATCCAAAGAAGAAGGAACCAATTTGGATAATTTGTGATGCATCAGTGTCTGGAGTTGGAGCCATGTATGGACAAGGGTCAACATGGCAGAATTGTCGTCCAGCAGGCTTTATGTCAAAGAAATTCACAAATGCTCAGAGGCATTATCGCGTTTTTGAGCAGGAGTCACTTGCAATTCTTGAAGCCCTATTGAAGTGGGAGGAAAAATTGATTGGATATGAGATTCATGTAGTAACGGATCACAGAGCTCTTGAGTTTTTTCAGTGCCAAAAGAAGCTGTCTCCACGTCAAACACGATGGATGGAATATCTGGCACGTTTTGACTTTGACATCACTTATGTCAAAGGTACTCTGAATAAAGTTGCCGATGCATTGTCAAGATACTATGAAAGTGATACATGGTATGATGCTCGACACATTGATGAGTATGTCAATGCAGATATTCACATTGACCGAGACATGGAGGATTTACCACCTGAACAAGTGGATGAATTAGTAACAAGTCAAGTGGAAATGCATGCAACTCAGGTGGTACAAACTCTGGAAAGACGTCAGAGTGAGCGGTTACTGAATAAACAAGAGCAATGAGATTTGGATGCTGCAAAACTTGCATCAGGAATGAAACAAGTTGATGAAGAAGAGTTACCAAATGTGGTGAATGATGCAGATCCTACCGTGGAACAATCACGAAGCCGAGGAAAAAACCTGAGAAGAGAGGTATTTCAAGATCATGAGAAGATGGTTCGTGTTATCAAAGAAGGATATTTGAAGGATGCACTATTCAAGAAAGTGTTGGCAAAACCGAACCAATATCAATCATTTGAAGTCAAGGATGGGTTGATATGGACACAGACTCGATCTGGAGATATGACTCTCTGTGATCCAAATGGTATGTTTGAAGGGAAGTCAATTTGAGGAATTATCCTAGAGACAGGACATGAGCTATGGACCTCAGAAAACTATTGACTACATTCGACGCTGGTACTGGTGGCCTCGAATGAGTGATTCTGCCTTAAATTTTTGCAACACATGCACAATTTGTCAACGGACTAAGGGTGAGTATACAAAGGCAGCTGGATTATTGTGTTCATTGCCTGTTCCTACTCAACCTTGGGAATCCATTGGAATGGATTTTATCGGACCATTCCCTGAATCTCATGGATTCAATTATATCTGGGTTGTAGTTTGCAGACTCACATCAATGGTTCATCTAGTTCCAGTACAGACTGATACCACTGCATCACAACTCTCTTGGATTTATCTCCATGAAATTGTTAGACTCCATGGTCTACCCGACTCTATTGTGTCAGATCGTGACTCAAAATTTACTTCCAAATGGTGGAAGGAATTGCATCGTATCCTAGGAGCCAAGCTGTTGATGTCTGTCATTTCATCCGCAAACTGATGGACTTACTGAAAGAATCAATCGATCTGTAGCGCAAATTGTTCGTGCAATGATAAGCGCTGATCAAACAGATTGGTATGACATGCTGGTGCTTGCTGAATTCACGATCAATTCCGCGATTAGCAGCACAACCGGATATGCACCATTTGAGCTCAATTATGTTCGCATGCCTCAATTGATGTCATCAATCAAACTTGAAAAGGCTGAGAACAAAGGAGTGAAAGAGTTCGTTGAGTTAGCAGTACAAAGACTCAATGACACATATGATTCTATCATCCAACATCGTGTTTTTCAGAAGTTTCAAGCAGACAAACATCGATGTCCTGATCCACTGCTGAAGCAAGGTGATAAAGTGTATTTATCCACTAAGGACTTGTCATTACCAAAGGGTCGAGCCAGCAAATTTTTGCCTAAGTTCATCGGGCCTTATTTGATCCTTGATGCCAAGTCAGAAAGCTCCACTTACCGACTCAATCTTCCGAATGAGTTGAAAGGTCGGAATATCCATGACGTTTTCCATATCAGTAAACTGCGGCCCTATTTGCCAAGTGATGACTCACTATTTCCGGGTAGAAGGGAGGCTGCCGCATATGATTTTGGAGAGCCTGATGAGGAAACTGGTGTGAAGGAAATAGATGATCACCGGTGGAAAGGAAAGAAGCTCGAGTTTCACGTGCTGTGGGATGATGGAGACAATACTTGGGAGACTTACTCTAATATTCAAGAATGCATTGCACTCGATGCATACTTGGAGCTTAAAGGAGTGATCAATGTTACCGAATTGTCTAAGTCGGCTCCACAGCGGAAATCGTGCTCTGCGCGATCATGATGAGTCATTGACTCTATATATACCCGCAGACTCAGTCTGCACAGATACCCGTGTTTCTTTTATCTTTCTCTCCGTCTCTTCATTTGTATTCATATTTCGACATATTTCAATGGCTAAGGATACAAACCGGACAACCACTACCTGTTCTATCAACTCTCGAACTACGGCACGTGCTCCTTCCCCTTCTGTCACTGCGAAATTGCCGCCGACTCAGCCAAAGTCAATGGTGAACAAGACTGATACTCAGTCTGGTGGTGGGGGGAATACTGCTACCAAATCGTCGTCATCATCCTCCAAACCCAAGCGATCACACGAAGAAGTGGAAGAAGATGAAGACGATGAAGACGACATGGACGTCCACAAGGAACTTCAACTAATGTTGTCGGATAGCAACAAAGAAGTTGCGAGACTTAAAACTGAAGTCAAATCGAAGGTTCGTCGATTGGACAAGTTGGAAGAGCAGCTGGAGGACGCCAGGAAAAAGGAAACTGCGGTGCAGGAGAATAGGAAGGAATGGGAGACGAAAGTAACCGAACTCGAGAAGCGCTGTGAAGAAGTCACTAAAAAACTCGAGGCAACGGTTGCTAAGCCGGCAACACCACCTTCTATCACCAAACGTCCTCACATTCCCTTAATTGCTCGCATCGCAGGTTGTGGCTATGCTACTCCACTGACTCGCTCACTCAAACCCCATACTCGTATCGAAGTTCCTGACACCAATGAACAACTTCCTTTCCTATATCACAATCAACGCATGGGAAACTTGAAGTGGACGACACCAATCGCAATATGGAACATCTATGCTCACACATTTACAAACGAATATTTTCGAATCAATCCAGGTGCACTAATAGAGCATGGTCGGGTTTGTCAAGAGAATTTGCGTGTGTTCCGACCATCAGCATGCTACTCAAGAGATGTAGAAAATTCGTTTCTCTGAGTTATGCGCTGCACCACTACGGTACGAACATATTCTGCAAAAGCATGATGTCACCATCAACTCGTCATTTGATCCCAAACCATTCGAATCAGTCAATGCGTCTCTCACTGAACTCGCATTCTGGCTTGCAAAATGTGGCTTTTCTTATGATAAATCAGCCGAAATGTTTCGCTGGTGCCGTCTTGTCATTGACAACAAAGTGTACCAGTTGAAAACGGCTGCTGTCATACTCACAGGTGGACTCAACTGGATTCGACTTGAAAAAGACATTCGAGTCCCTGCTGTTAACCACCCTGCAACTCCAGAAGGCCAAACATATTATTATCCACTACATCCACTTGCTTCTCATCAATTCTCGACCGGTTACTCATCACCAAACAAGATGGATCCACCCGATTCCATTCTCAAATATTGCTTGACTCACAATATCACGTCAACCAATGCAATCAGTGAATCGTCACTAATTGAACTTTCGAAAATGATGGAAGATGAAGACGAAGTGCCCTCTCAAGTTAAACCTTCAGGAACAGGACCTTCGACATCTCCAGATTATAGTTCACGGCCTTTTATTGACAGACTCGGTCCTAAAGCGGATGGCAAAATGTCGGTGGATACGGCTATCAATCAGTTGACATTTAATCGCAATGTGAAGGGTGCAAAGACTGACATTAATGCGGAGCCCATGGGTCCATACATTGGTGTGTAGACCTACACTGGAGGCTTGGTCTAGCGGGGGAGGGTGTAGTGCACTCGTGACAGTCACACCTTAGTTAGTATAAATACGTTGTTAGTTGCTTATTTAAGGTTCGAACCTCTTATACTCTTACTATATTGTACTATAGAACACCAATACACGTTGGTCTAGTTCTGTGGTGCACGGTAAGACTGAGGTGATCCTTACAGCCCATGACTTTAAGGTGCTGTATTGTAGGCGCTGAGCTGATTGTCTCCACTTTGTCTATCCTTGTATTCACTTACTCATCCAAGAGATGATCCAACTTGGCTCCTTGACTGCTTTTGCTGCCTGGACAATAGAGCAAACAATTGGGAATCTTGGTTGAGAAGTTTGGCAGCATTCAAATCCCTTTGCCAATCTGACAGAACATGCTTTATTTTGTGCACATGTCAATGCATTGAAGGCTATGGTCCCTGATCTTAATTTTGAGAAAGCTGGACCTCCACCATTCTAGGGGATGGCTATGTTCTCCTTGCTCCATGTGAGGATAGCTACCCACTAGGTAATGTCAAAGTTGAAGTTCTTTGCCACTTTGCACAGGCTTCTAGTCATTGTTTGTGGAAGGACAATGTTTTCATAGAGTGATTGGCTCGTCTCAGGTTGCCAAATAGGCAGGTTGCTTGGAGTGCTTGGAAGGAGCTACAACAACCAGATGCAAAAGTTCATAGGGCTCAAAATGTTAAGGTAAGTAAGATTATGTCTCTAATGAATCGATTAACATTTTCCATAGTTAAGACATGCAGGAAACATTTGTTTTGCAGAGGTTTTGTATTATTTTTAGGTTGCCCTATCAGCTGCAGATGGAGCCAATGCCCTTGTTTCACTCCATACAGGTCCAAATCAAGAACTTCTTGATGCTTCATTCAATGTTCTTCGAGTCTTTCATTATCAAGGTGGTGATGGGCTGGCAGTTGTGGACACAAAGATGATAATTGAGGTTGTTGCAATGATTCCATTTAACCCATGAGATCGAGATAATGAGTTCTTTTTGTTGGAAAAGATGGCATTTGTGTTTCAGGCAGAAAGGGAAGATGGTGATGGCAATAAAGATGAAGACAACAACAACAACAACATATATGGGTAGAATAGCAAATTTGGACTTGTAATTGCTGTGATATCAGAGCATGTGCCTCTCGACAACTTTGGTCTTGCAGCCATGTCGTGTCCCTCTCAATGGCAGCAAGGAAGAGCTGCCTATAGACAGTCTCCTGCTCATTCTCCAACAGCATACATACTGTCAGGCTTCTCCACTATGGGATTTTCCAGGGAGATCACCTTCTGCTGATAATGGTGACATGCATTCAGTGTATTTCTTAGCTACTTTCCTTGCTATTTCTAGTTAAATGTACATCTTGGAACTCAAATATGTTCAGTCTTTATCAGCACAACAGCTTTTATGTTCACAGAATCATGCTTTTGTAGACCTGCTCAAGGAGAAAGACACACTGAGTACAGAGACTATTTCATTGCATGCACAGTTAGAACAATCCCGGTGGGTTTTATTTGGCTATCTCACATACCAGAATAACTCCATTTCCTTGAGCCTTAACTTTAAATCTCTTTTGGCAGCTTTTCAGATGTATCCCAGGACCACCAATACCTCCACAAACCCCCATGCCAGCCTCCTTGGAAGCACTGTCAGCTTCTTTGATGTCTTCTTCTGTATCTTCCTTTGACTTGCCCCCACTGGATTGTACCAAGTACAAATGTGTTCTCAACTGGGAAAAGCCTTGGTCTATAACAAGAAAGAAAAGGAAAACTACTATTTTGCACAGTGGTACAGATTCAGGAGGCTCAAGTAGCTCCTCACATCAAGACAACAACCTGTCTACTGGTGCTTTCATTGTCAATTCACTTGGTGCATCTATAGATGAAGCTCAGAAGGCCATCATTTGGGGAATACTGTAGTTTTCCGACCACAGGTTCATTACCTAATTGCTTATGTCATGTGTCCCACTTATCTCCGAGTTCATGGCTTGAAGAGGGGGGGGGGACATCAAAGTTCAGCTTCATCAGCTTCATCAAGACGCCAGGCCAAAAATGGAAGAACTACAAAATATAGGTCCAGTGGGGCAAGGAATAGTTGTTTCAAGTTGCTTTTCTAAGATGCCCACCCCCACTTCTGTCTTCATGGCTGAATTTAGTTCATTACATATGGCTACAACCTAATATGGTAATATGTATGTCATTTGAGTCTGTCCCACTGTTCAGTTCACTGCCTCTGAATGAAGGGGACTGTCCCCCTGTTTTAGGTTCAGTTCATTGGTCCAGGGGACAGGGGACGAACCTGTGGTCAGAAAACTACAGTAGCACATACCATGTGAAATCAGATATATCATAATTGTTGTGGTAGGGTGGTGCAACTCACTCATCTCCACCCACCATTTGAGTCATTTTGTTATTATTGTTCAATTCATTGTGTTGCTACTGACCTTTACCAGATATTGATTCCTTTGACTCTTCCACTGTTACATCAATTTGATACCCAATAATCCAGTTCACCATTTGATTACTGCTTTCTACTCAGTTTCATTCCTACTCATGATTTGACTACCAGATAGGTTATGTTTGACTTCAGTACTTACACCACCAACCGAAACTGAAGGATTTGAGTATCCACGCCACCTGATTGTCTGCACCTACACCTTGAGCAAGTGTATTAAGGCTGGCCAACCTCAAAGCAACATGGTACAAGCCTGGTGGTATGCTGATACAAGATTTCTGAGGTCTAGGAAGGTTTGATTTCATTCTATGGACTCTACATGCTACCTACATGCTGCTTTTGTAACATATTACATAAGTAAGTCACATCTTGATCAAAACCTCGAGCGAGTGAGCAAGAGCAAGAGCAAGTCCTACTGAAGAGGCTTTAGTGGACCACGACCAGAGCAAGTACTAGAGTATTACACTAACAATTTCAGAGCCCCAAACTTGACACCCCCCCTTTTACTGCTACAGCCAACACCTTCACCTGACCAAAAACCCCTTGTTCCACCAACGGAACACACTCTCCTTCTACAGTGGTCCACCACAGGGGTATCTTTGGTTTTCCGTGGTGAAATTCCATCAATCCATCCAATTTTCATCCGTGCCTCAGAACCAAATCAATTTTATTCACGTTTTCCCTCCTCCATTCGTTCCCAAACTTCATATCCAACCTCAGAGAACCTATACCGGTGTACACGATCCAGTAGAACCCGCATGTCACGTCACATAATTCATTTTCATCCACACTGCCACCAAGTGACAAGGTGCCACGTAGCCGTTTCCACCAAATTTTCTGTGCCTGTAGTCCATTAGGGGAATTCAGATAGAGATTTGGTGATAGGATTTGACAAGGATTCGGAAGTGAATCCAGACTGGATCCATAGTCCATTTTGACACCCTCCGAATCCGAATCTCGGATTCGGCTGTATTATTTTCAGTCTGAGGCTGTTGCCACACTTCGGCAACAGCAAAGTTCAAAGACTGCACTGCTTAGTCATCTGTGTCATGCCGACAGAGCTGCCGAGTCCCAGAATATGACACTGAACTCTGAATCTGAAACTTCACTATTTTACATAGCGAATCCGAGATTTCAAATCTGTCAGGAATCCTCTATCTGAATTCCCCTATTATTTCCAACATCTACAAGTGTAAAGCAGCCTACATGAGCTACTGATGCGCCCGCGAACAGCATATTCAACACAACATCTATATTTCCCCTCCCCACTGCTGTAGACCCCAGTTCGATTTTCTGTTATTTCGTTTCGCTCCAGAGACACTAGTTTCAACTCACTTGAGTCTGTGTTGAGTCCACGACCCCAACTAGCCATCACGCCAGTGGAATTTGTCCAATTATATCGCATTTTTCCATTCAGTGCACACATCACTCCCCCTTGTTTCCATTCTTTTGGTTCACTCCAGATACATCAATTTCGAGTCGTACACGTGTCTATCGACCCAAACAAGCCCCGTGAATCATCATGCCACAAAACTCTGTTCAGTTGCAGCAGTCTTTTCATCCCGAGCCAACACCAGTTCAAACGACACTAGCGATTTCGTTTCATTTCGGAGCCACTGTATACGTGTCCTACGTCTTTACTACAACCCTCAGAACATTAGAGAAGTGCCACATTGTGTTTGGTTTAATCACTTTGAGTGCATTTCTTCCCCCCTCGAGCCGAGTCAATTTGTAAGACTTTGTTCTCTTTCTTCCGTGTTTGGAGGATACCATTGGTACTCCAACTGTGATCCACTGATCACAGAGGCTAACTTTACAGGTATTCGTGTCTATTCTCTACTCCAGCGTCCCAATTTCTGTCTTAGCGCCCACCACGTCACCAGTGCCAATATCATACCTCTATCCGAATGCAACCGGTTCCACCTTTGTTCGTGTCCCAATGCCAGTCCCAGGTACTCCAAGTGCACCAGTGTTTGACAGAGCATCAGTTACAGTATCTGCATTCTTACAGAGTCTAGTTCAACATGGAGCGAATGCGGGAATAGTGCACCTCAATGATCTCATACCCTATATCCTTTGTTATTCAACAGAAAGTGTCAAAGAGGTGATTCAATACATGCCCGAGTTTGATGATGATGTGCCGAACAAAGAGTGGATGCGAGCAAAGGAGTCATTGACTATGTTGTATGGATTGATTGAGCCAGTTAGGAAGATGACAGAAGAGGATCTGAAGGAGTATTGTCATGCCAGCGATGTGAAACCAGTGTTTATGAGTGTTTTGGATGTTGATGCATATCACCGTGGGTTTCAGAGTCTAGCGGCTCCCCTAGTGAAGTTTGGAGTGCTGTCCCCCATTCAACACGACTTCTACTTCGTCACTGGTATCCCCATCCCAGTTCGCAACTACTTTTTCCTAGAGGTTCCTGGGTTGAAACAGAGTCAAAAGAACCCACCGTCGATCCTTGAGTCTGTTTCATATCTCTACAGATTGTTTGATCCTGACCATCTTTCTGTCAAACTGTGGTTGGAAGAGCAGACTCACAGTCCAGAAGTACCCTCCTGTCCACCTGATTCTCAAGACTCACCCCGACTCTAGTAGAAGAATTGTGCAGCCATGTTAGTGACAAGATGGTCAAACTCCTTCGAGAACGTGAAGAAGTTACCAAAGAAACTCAGAATCACCAGAACGTGGATATTCGAGACTGCACTACTCATTTTTGTCGATGTTTCGTATGTGGGAAATCAGGAGACGAGTTGAAACATCCACTACACCCTTCGCGTTGCACAGAGACATGAGCGTTATTGTCTGAGGGATTAATCATGTTCAACCATTCAACAGAGAGATACACGTTACCAAGTGGTGAAGAGCTTCTGTTTGTACGTGGATATCATGGAGGTACCTTTGAACATTGTCAAGACCCGTGTTTACTGATCGCGTTGTTGATCAGACCATTTTGAGTTTGTTCCCAAGTCGAGTTCCACTGAGTAACTCTGTGTTCCCGGGCGATAGCAACTGTATCAACCCAAGTAGGTATTCCGTGGAAGACTCTGGTCATTGAGTAGGAATTGGAGAAGCACACATCAGGAAAATTTCACTTTTCTACATTGTACTACATCACCTATATAGTGCCAGTAGCACAAGATTTAGCGCAAAATTATATTATATTACCTGGAAACTGGTTATAACCGCTTGATAAATGCCTAAGATGCAGGGCAGGGATATCTGGCGGCCGTCCATCAAGGTTTCAGGGGTATTATTATATAGCACCACTCAGATAATATATAATTTAGGTCTAGAATACAGGGAATGGCCCACAAATGGAATCTTTTCATATGCTATCCAACATTCTGGCAAGGGCCCACCAGACAGAATATAATATATTTTCCTTAAGCTTTAGGCAGGGACCCACTAGACAGTATATAATATATTTTGCTTAGGTTTTAGGCAAGGGTCTTCCAGACAGAATATAATATTCTGCCTAGGCTTTGGGCAAGGGCCCACCAGACAGAATATAATATATTTTGCTCAGGCTTTAGACAGCAGTCTTCCAGGTAGGGGCCACAAATATATTTTGCCCAGGCTTTAGGCAAGGGCCTTCCAGACAGAA
>QLOY01004695.1:0-10478 GCA_003313965.1 Megacollybia marginata
CTCAATACTCTACTCTCTCTAACTCCTCCTTAACCGGGTATCGGCCCTCACTCCGCCGAGGCTTTGCCGATACCTTTGCCTAAACCCACGATCCAGCAGAGGGCATAGCCAAAGGGTTTACCTTGGTATTCTTATCAAGGGTTTTCTACAAGCCATATCTGTCTATACATCTCGGGCTTGCATTCGGCATAGTCCTTACACTTTCGCAAATCTCACCTTCCTCATTCTTTGTAGAACAACTTACTCACCAAGTGCTGCTAGTCAACGGATTTCGGCATATGCATGACCTCTGTTCTGGGGTCAGATGTCTGTAATCTTTTTTGCCCCGGCTGCCTCAAACCCATCTCTCCCACAGGTCATACATACCACCAAGAAATCTTTGAGTATTTGGGCAACGCGGAAGCACAGGAGGTTCGACAAAAAATTTATCGTATCATTGAACACGTAGGACACAAATTAAACAAGTAAAGACTGTCGGTACATTGACCAATACTAAAATGACATGCGTACTCACAATTTGCTGCACGCTTATCGACTTCCTAGTCATGCAAGTCCCCAAGGCAAGATCGGCGGCCGACCGAAAGTATCAAAAGAGGTCTGGCAATACAGCGAGGCCACCGTGCTCTCCAAATGCTCGGCTGCAGGGACTTTGACTCCGTCTTTCCATGCACTCATCAGTTCATGGAGCGATCGAAGTCTTTTCGAACAAATCTCGAAGTTGGTACTGGCAAGTCCCGTATCGACCTTACTAACACCAACCCTGAATGTGATTTGATAAATTCCTAAAGCTACCACAATGTCTGATATGCATACTTGCTCTGCCAATTGTTGACCAAGAATGTACTGCAGAGATCCAGGACATTGTTAGAGGTCCAAGCACTTGTTCGCTGCATGAAATCCGGAAACAGCATACAGCCTTGGTGTATCTATATCAGGGGAATAACAACACCTTGTACCTGTGGAAGTTTACGTATGCGGTACATCCCATGAAGATCGTCCGGAGTGTCCGTCTGCCTGGCGTACCACTCTACATGGGCTAATGGAAATTTCGGATAATTGTGGGTAATGCCTGTAGCCGTCTTCTCTGGTAGGCAAAAAATAACCTGGATACGTCCCACTCTACAACCTGAAGCAAGAAATTGACCTGAGAGCATACAGACTAAAATAGATATACCTGTTAGGCCCTCTGGACCGGCCCTCTTGTCAGCCAACACAATCACAGTGTCTTGCTGGGATGGTGATGCCTTGATAGTATAGATGCTCTCCTCATCTTCTTCATCAACCCTCTCTTGCACCAGTTTAAATTGCTTGAATACCTTCAAATGGGAAAACGGGACCTGCCAGAAACGAGCCTTAGTTTGGTTTGAGACGAGCTTGAGAAAGGTAGTGAGGCTTTGTTTCAGAGTTGGGCAATAATGGGTTTCCTGAAGGGTTTGTATAGAGATCATTGATGCTGATTTCGAAATGATGATTCTTTTGTCACCTTCTCTTGCCAACACCCCGAGCAGTAAATTCTGTGTCTCGGGTGTTTCTACTTTGGTTTCACTATCTTTCTCCTGCTGCATCTCCACATGCTCCACAACCTGAGAAGTACCAGCAACTTTCTCTTGTCTCTCCACCCACTTCATCATCTGAGGAATTTCATCTCGCCTGTTTGACGCTCTCCACCCTTTCTTGGCAAAATCTATATGAAAACGCTCGAACATCTCTGTGTTGTAGTTGTCTGTAGCACCAAAATCTTTGATGCATTGAACGTAATGATGGAGAGCATGAAAGTTTGGAATATTGAGATCTTCTCGTTCCACAGCATTCATGAACCAGTCACAATATTGATGTAAGGCGACGAGCAAAATGAGAGCTTATCAGGCCACTCAAAGACTCAGTGAAACTTATAATACCAAAACTAAAGAATACAACGAATAGCTAATGGTTTAAATACTGAGTGGTTATCTTCGAGGTGTAAGGAATAAGGTTGGAGGGGAAAGATACGAAGGGAAAAAGATAAGCTATCTCTGCCTCATGTCTGTGATAAGCTATCAGAAGTTAATGTTAAGAGATAGCGGATAAGGGAAATGAAAGATAGGGCGATATGAATGTGAAATGAATATGGTTCTGATAAGGCATGTGGTTGGGCGTCTGATAAGGTGGGCGCTAAAGGTGGAAATCGTAACATTACCCCCCCTTTAAGATCATGGTCCCCATGATGGTGTTGTGAATTCAAACATTGGTTTAAAGGAATTGAGGATGGTTTGGTTAGAGGTAATAATGATTCCTCAATTGAAAGATGTTGGTTTCGGTTTGTGGGGGTGTGATTTGTGGAAGTTTTCTACTTCTTCTTCAGCGTGTCAGATGTTTCCGCGAGGTTCCCAGGAGTTTTCGGCATCAGAAAACCCTTTCCATTTGACCAGGTATTCGATATAACGACCCTTTTTGCGACTGTCCACAACGGCTTCAACTTCATATTCTTCTTCTCCTTCGACTAGATCTGGTGGTGGTGGTGGTTCATTAGGTTGGATGTCGAAGGAGGGTTTAATGAAGGGTTTGAGTAGTTTTTCATTGAAGACGTCATGTTTTCTTCGCCAAGTGGGGTTTTGTGGCAATTTGAGTCTATATGCTGCTTGTCCCACTTTTTCTGTGATTGCGAAGGGTCCGTGTCGTAAATGATCTAATTTCTTAGCAGGTCGTTGAGTTTTGATGTTTGTCCCTTCTAGCCAGACTAAGTCTCCAGGTTTGTAGTCTCGCGACGCAGAGCGGTGTTTGTCAAACTGTTGTTTCATAGCCTCTTTTGCTAGGGCCAGAGCAGCTTCCGCTTCTTGTCGAGCGTTGGAGAGTCTTTTGACCCATTCCGTGGCCGACGGTACTTGATCTCGTTGTAACTCTGTTCCGGTGTAGGGGTGATAACCGTGATCGGTGAAGAAGGGTGACTGTTTTGTCATGGAATGGATTCGATTGTTATAACTGAATTCCATGATGGCACACCATTCGCTCCAATTGTCTTGTAGGTAATTGACGAATAGGCGAAGGTATGCTTCTACTTCTTGGTTTGCCCTTTCCGTTTGGCCGTCT
This sequence comes from Megacollybia marginata, assembly GCA_003313965.1. Taxonomy (NCBI): domain Eukaryota; kingdom Fungi; phylum Basidiomycota; class Agaricomycetes; order Agaricales; family Porotheleaceae; genus Megacollybia; species Megacollybia marginata. Next base: position 3,067 of record QLOY01004695.1, read on the forward strand.
GTCTCTGGGTGATAACCTGTAGACAAATGTCGTTTGATGCTGAGTTGTTTGCATATTTGGTCCCACGCTTTGGCTACTGTCTGGGGTCCTCGATCTGAGATCAGGATTTCTGGAAGACTGTGATATCGGATTACTCTATCTCGTACGAGATTGGCAAATCCTTCTGCACTAAGTTCTATGTGTGTGGGTTCAACATGTATGCAGTGGCTATAGGTGTCGGTGAATACTTCAATTGCATTGAAGCTGTTGGATTCGGGGAGGGGTCCGATCATGTCTGCCGTGACCTTTCGCCATGGCTGTTTGGGTATGTCGTGTGGATTAAGAGGGGCATGCAAGGGTTGTCGATCAATTTTGTCTTCTTGGCATTTTATGCAACCGTCTGTATATCGGCGGATCATCTTTTGCATCTGTGGCCACCAATAATTTCGCTGAATAAGTTCTTGGGTTTTGTATCTCCCAGGGTGTCCGGCTAATGGGTTGTCATGGTGGTCTCGAATGATTCGCTCATGGAGTTTATGGTTCTTGGGTACGTATATGCGGTTGTCGTAAAAGATCAGTCTGTCTGATTCCTTCCATTTCTTGTCTTTACCTTCCAAAGCTTGTTTGGCTGAAGGATCTAGTTTTCGCAATGGATCCTTTAGCTCTGGTAGGTATTCTGGTGGGTCATGAAGTATGACTGCTTCTAGCGCTCTGAAAATTAGAGGCGTCAGCATGACAACGTTTTCATTGTCCTTGTGTCCCATGTCGTGGTCTGGTCTCCTGGATAATAGGTCTGCCTGTTGATTCTGTTTGCCCGGTTTGTGGTGTAGAGTATAGTCGTAGTCTGCTAGTTCTGTGACCCAGCGGGCTTGTCGTCGATTTAGCTTCTGAGGTTGTCGGAAATATTGTAAATTCTGATGGTCCGTCCAGATTTCGAAGGTCTGTCTGGCTCCTAGTACTAGGTGTCTCCATTCGGCCAGCGCTTCCATAATTGCGAGCATTTCTTTGTCATAGATCTCGTAATTTTGTTGTGTGGGTGAAAGCGCTTTGGAGTAGAAGGCTACTGGGTGCCATTTGTCTTCTATTCGCTGAGAGATTACTGCACCGATTGCCCCTTCTGAGGTGTCTGCTTCTATTCTAAATTGTCCTTCATCTTCTGGTATGCGAAGGCAGGGTGCTGTCGTGATGGTTTCTTTCAAAGTGTCGAAGGCCGTTTGTTGTTCTGTTTCCCATTTCCATGTATCGTTTCCGGTTAGTTGTGTCATGGGTTTTGCAATCTTGCTGTAGTCTTTAATGAACCTTCTGTAGAAATTACAGAAACCTAGAAATTGTTGTAGTTCCTTCTTGTTGTTAGGAACTGGCCATTTTCGAATGCCATTGACTTTGATTGGGTCCATCTCGACTTTGTCTTCCGAGACGATTAATCCTAAAAATTCTATTTGCTGTTTTTCGAATTCGCATTTTTCTGGTTTTAAATAGAGTTTGTTGGCGCCAAGGATAGATAAGACCTGACGAACAAGTTTACAGTGTTCGTCTATGTTGTTGGTGAAGATGAGTATGTCGTCGATGTATACGAGGACTTTTCCGGTATTGATTAGGTCTCGTAGGAGTTCATTCATCATCGTTTGAAATGTGGCGGGTGAATTTGTGAGTCCGAAGAACATTACTAGGGGTTCGAATAGTCCTCGGTTGGTTAGGAAGGCTGCCTTCCATTTGTCTCCTTCTTTGATTTGTACGTTGTTGTATCCCCATCTCACGTTGAGCTTTGTGAAATACTTGGCGCCTTTCAGTTTGTTTACCAGCTCTTGAATAAGGGGGAGAGGATATCAGTTTTTGACGGTCATGTCATTGAGTTTTCGATAATCCTGTACTGGCCTCAGTCTTCCATCTTTTTTCTTGATGAAGAAGAAGGGTGAAGCCATTGGAGATTTAGAGGGTTGGATGCACCCTGTTTTTAGATGTTCTTCAAGGAATGCATCGAGTTCCTTTTGTTCGTCCAGGTTCAGAGGGTACACTTTGCATCCCGTTGGTTCCGATCCTGGCTTCAATTCTATAGCATGGTCCCAAGGTCGGCTTGGTGGGAGGGTATCGAATTCAGTCTTCTCAAAGACTTCTTCGAATCCTTTGTATTGTTCCGGGATCGGATCTGTTTTTTTGTTTTTCTCGAATTCTTCAGCTAGTGCGTTGGCAATGGATTGATGAGCTCGTATGAAGGCTTTGTTCCTTCTGATGTTACGAGATGGTTTTGGGTACTTCATCCAAATTCTATCTCCTTCTTCCACGTCTTCTGGTTCTGGTTCTGTGTATCCGCATGCTGCGGGGCATCTGGTAAAATGTAATGATCCGGTGGTCCAGTCTACTTCTGGGTTGTGGAAATTTAACCATTCGTGTCCTAAAAACACATCCGATCATCCCAGGTTGGTTACCGCGAACTTTCGGATCTCGGAGTGTCCTTCTATGATCATTTTTATTTCCGTGTAATGTGTGATTTTCCCATTGTTGTTTTCTGTTCCGTCTGTGTTATATGCAGAGATTGGATGTTCCCATTTGTGTAGGGATAATTTCTTTTCTTCTGCGAATCGTTGACTGATGCAGCTGCCCGTACAGCCACTATCAAGAAGTGCTTGTGTTTGGTATCTGGTTCCTTTCTCTAGATCTTGGAGTTCTATCTAGACGTTTAGCTCCCGATCTGTTTTTGTGGTTCTAAAGATGAATCGTTTAGGTTCATGGAGATCTTCTAGCCAGTCTAAGGCTTCATTGGTTGGAATGTTCAACAGTTGTTTAACGAGGTGTTGGTTTACTTCTCGTTGTTTTTGATCATGTACCCATTGTTTTAACATTCCTATTCCTGCTTCAGCAGCGAGATCTCGTAGTCTTGTTAGGACCCATAATGATGAAAAGGGTTCAGGCTTCTTTTGTTCTGGCCATGGTTGTTCCTGGAAGTGACCCAAAGAAGTAGATTCTTCATCTTCGACTTCTTCGATCGTTGTCTTCCATTTGGTGTCTGTTTTCGTTTTGACACTGGACTCTTTTGCACGTGAAAAAGATGTATTCCTATTATACAATGCCTCGGGGCATGTCTGACAAGAAATGTGTGCATAAGAGTCCTGACCTAGGGACGACGAAGTTGTGTCTACTTTGCTCCCATCTGAAAACCCGCAGCTTTTCTTAGCTGTTCTTTTTCTTCGTCTGTGATGTTAGTGAAATCGATAAAGTCCAACGTGCGAGTAGTAAAAGGTCGTTTGGGGGGTGGTTTAAGATGACAGTATCGACCTGGGTGTTTGCTATGACAGTCTGGGCATTCTCCTCTGCAGTCTCGAGAGAGGTGACGTCCCATCTTTTTGCAGTGTCGGCATTCAAGTAGTCGTTTTGTTCGTCCCGCTTCGAGATCCATTGGTTGACCTTGTCCTCCGTAAGTGTGTGCTGAGGTGTTATCTGTGGAGGTCGTATTGTGTCGTTGTGGTGGCGTATACGTGTTACGTTGAGGTGGGATTGGTGCTCCAGTGTGAAAGGCGTTTGATCTCGATTTCTCTTCCTCGAGCGCGATGTTGTACAATTTTTGTTTCATTTCGGCGTATTTGGTGGGAATCGGTATTCCCCCTCTGTACAGCTCTGCACGTATTTCGGGTCGTACCTGGCTTTTAAGGAGATTGATAAGGACAGCGTCTAACTGTCGATATCCTGCAGTGGCGGCTTTTAGTTCGAATTTGGTGAAGTATTCGGTCAGGGTGTCTTTTCCCTGTCTGAGGTTTCGAAGTTCGTTAGCGGCATTGACTTTTAAGTTTGGATCTTCGAAGGCTTCTTTGAGATCTGTGATGAACTTTTTAAAGTCATTTGCCACGAGAGTGCCATTGTAGGAATGTGATTCCTTCCAGTTTCGGAGCCAATCTGATGCGATGCATGGCGATCCGTCTTCTGTGCCGAGATATGATATGACGAACCATATCTTTCTTTCATCGTCTTTGAATTCATCCACATAGGCCATGAGGTAGGTGTCAACTGCTAAGATGAATCCTTCCCAGTTCTTTTTGTCGCCTGTAAACCTAGGTGGTCTAGCGATTTTGATTTTAGAGCTGGTCGTCATTGTTACTGTTGGCGTGGGTGTCACTTGTTCGGTTGGTTTGTCTTTTGGAGTGCCGTCTGGTACTATAATGACAGTGTTTCCTCCAGTTGCTGGTTCTGCTAATATGGTGCCCATTATCCCTGTGGTTGACTCGAATAGTTGTACTATTTCTCCGACCAGAGAGTATTCTTTTCTATCTCTGTGGATTTCGTACTTGGCTCCTTCGAGCGATTTTCCAAGGATGCGGACATAGTAGTCTCCTTCCATCCTTCGTGACACGTAGTATCCCAATTGTCGTATGATGCGTGAGTCTGCATGGTTGTAGTTGTCTGGGTAGTAGTATGGTGGTTCTATAGTGTATACCATTTTTTCTGGGGCCTTCCCTGATGTTGATGGCATTGGTGTGTCAATGTTGGTCATGTTTTAAAACGAACTGTGCATAGTGATGACTTGGTTGGTTGTAAGGTTCGGTGTTGTGGTATCGCTTTAGGAGGTTCCACTGATTCTCTTTTTACAAATGGGATTTCTGGTAGCGCTTCAGGTTCTGGTGATTCAGGTGGGGTAAAGAAGCTTTCTTCGAATGGTACTGGGATGTTTTCGGGATCTTCCGCAAAGGTGTCTGCGTAGTATTCTTCTATTGCTTCTTCGAGGAAGTCTGTTGAAATGATAACGTCTTTTGGTTCAAAACGTTTTCTGTCTCGGTTGTATTGGATTTCTGGAATGTGTCCAAGGTATACGTTGCGGTAAATGTGGTATGATCCGTCTGTTTGTATGTGGGTTACAAAATGATCTGGTCCGTATATGTTGTTGATGTAATAGGTTAGATCAAGCGGAGCTGAAATTGGCGTCCGCCCATGGACTAGTCGGATCGGTGTGGATGTTGTAGTCTGGGCTATTGTGTCTGAGTAATCTGTGTAAGCTGTGCAATGTTTCCTCAAGCACGTATGGTCTTAGGAGTCCGATGTTGTCTGTAGTGAAGATGTCATCAAATATCTTCCTTTCTTGGTCTGTGAGAATGTTATAGCTGTGGAGTTCTGAGGCTGTGTCAAGGTAAAACTCGTTTCTTCTGACGCTAAGCTGGAAAACGTTCCAAGTCGTCAAAAGTCGTGTATTGCTTGTACTAAATTGATTACAACTGGTGATGAACCAGTCTTCCAGTCGTGCCTGTGTTAATTGACTCTCTGCCTGAGAGATCGCCTGGGCGATTCTTCGTTGTCTCGTTGTTTGCGTTTGCAACGTCGTGGCTGTGTTCTGATTGGTTCTAACTCCGTCGGGGGGGGTTGACTGTCTTCTGTTTGATGGGATTCTGACCACGCTGCTGTGTCGAATCCAAAGCTGTTGTCTGTGTTAATTCTTGTGTCTGTGTAGATGTCGATTTGTCGGCTGCGTGCAAGTTCAGTGATGTGTTTCTGAGCGTTGATGAGAGTTGATGAGAGTTGCTGCTGAAACGTATGATACGTAGTCTTTTAGGTCAGTGCCGGTAGCTATGTCTCTGTATTCCTTAATTTCTGTGTTGGTGCTGGCGTCTGCGTATGTCTTTCGTTTGTTGACCCAGTCTTCTGTGAGTAAGTGTGTGTAGTAAATCCGGCTGATGATTCCGGGAGTGTAGTCAAATGGTCTAGAGAACTGTCTGATTAGTTCGTTGACGCGTCGGTGGATAGTGAGGTATGGAGTGAAGTTTGATTCAAGTTGGGTTTGGTGGTATTGTCTGAGTATGAGATTGTTTCGGAGTTTTCGGTTGCGTTCGACTTCGTTGGGAGGATAATCCACTAAAGTCGTTAGCAATTCTTTTAATCGGTGTTTCTGGTCTGCTTACTATCATCTGTCTCAAGGTGGGAACTTCCCGCTAGCCAACGGTACTTCCAAATGAGACAAGGAGAGTTTACAGACGAGTTGTTCTGATGTGGTGTTGTTGTCGTGCGCGTAAGCGTCGGTTAATTCGACGAAGTCGATGACAAGTGATGTCGAGAGCGAGGTTGCAGATGGCGATGCACCAGGTGAGAAGTAAGATGTAGGCGAAGTTGTCGACCGAGATGAGTGAGGTGAGAGAGGTTAGTTTTGGTATTTTGTAAGGCGACGAGCAAAATGAGAGCTTATCAGGCCACTCAAAGACTCGGTGAAACTTATAATACCAAAACTAAAGAATACAATGAATAGCTAATGGTTTAAATACTGAGTGGTTATCTTCGAGGTGTAAGGAATAAGGTTGGAGGGGAAAGATACAAAGGGAAAAAGATAAGCTATCTCTGCCTCATGTCTGTGATAAGCTATCAGAAGTTAATGTTAAGAGATAGCGGATAAGGGAAATGAAAGATAGGGCGATATGAATATGGTTCTGATAAGGCATGTGGTTGGGCGTCTGATAAGGTGGGCGCTAAAGGTGGAAATCGTAACAATTGATGCCATTCCCGAACAGCAGCTTCCAAGTACCCCAACGTTATATCATCATGACTGGAATACTGGGCGAGGTAGATGAAGTCAAGAATGGCTTTTGCTGCTCATATGCCATTCTCCCCAATCTTATCACTGCCCACCAAGCATCCTAGCAAGACTTTCCCCATGTTCTTGCGTGTAGTACCTGTGACCTGTCCCAAAGTAGATATGCCATCCTTGAAATGAAAAACTCCAAAGGCTGGCGGCAAGCAGTGAAGCCGAGCATCTAGCTCATTTGAGGTCATGCATCGTTCCACCCATTTAATGAGGTGCTTCAAGACGCCTTGATGCAGTTGATGCAAAACATCTGCAGTCATACAAAGGGGAATGTTAACGAAGGGTAGGCCATCCCAAAATGGTCGCAAAACACCAGCTCCTACGTTCTGGTCTAGACAAAGCTGATAAAAGGCCGAGTGCGAGGTTGCTGTCTCCTTGGATTCCTAAATGATTTTTAGAGTGTCCTTGGAGGTGCGAGGTTCGAAAGTCTCATAAAGACCCAGTTGATCGCTGTTAGCTTTACAGCGACAACATGTACGATACTTGGTACATGAGACAAGGCATTGTTCTGGGTAGTCTGCGGCATATGCAGCAAGGATAGGTATGACCCGGCGAGTTTGACTGTCTGCACAGACCATCATCTCTCCTCCTTTAACGGAGGCATCCTTCAAGGGTTGGAGTATGATACGCATTGCATCGTGGAACAAGCGATTAGTTCTGGATTTGAGCATGCTCTTTGTCAAATTCGTGTGATTGACTTTGGTGGTAAGGAGATAACCAATCAAGACGCAAGCGTGTTTCAATGGTTTTCTTCTGATATGGTGGGGAATATTGCCGAGTGTGAGGTAGACAAGATAGGCAACCTTTCCCTTGCCAACAGGCCATGCCCTAAAAAAAAGGCTTTTCTGCCTGGTTGTAACCCTGGAGAAAAAAGCCTCAC
>QLOY01004697.1:0-18055 GCA_003313965.1 Megacollybia marginata
TCCCGTTTTTGGCCTCGTTGAGGAGTCGGTGAGTCGGCATTTGAAAGGCTGCATTGGTGTAGACGTCCATAGAAGATCAGAAGAACTCTGATAGCTTCGACCATCTCAGTAAACATGATTGTGAGTTGCATTTTTGGCAGTGACAACTGATGATTGATAACATATTGTTCTGCCGTAGTTTGTCCTCAACGATGCCATCGTTGTGTGGAGAGCATGGTTCGTGGCACAACAATGTGTCCTTCGTGGTGTTCTTACCCTTCTATTGGGAGCCATGACAGGTAATGCTTTATTGAATATTTAAGTTTCATGCTCAACGTGCCTCTATCGAGTATGTATGGTGATCGACATTGTGGCTGTATCTTTTCAAGATCCAACAGCATCGGTCTTGGCTTCACTAGAAGGCCCGCTGTTGGAACCGTATTTTTTCTTGCTTATGTATATTCCGTCACTGCTGACCAACGTCATCTCTACTCTCATAATCATCCATAAAACCTGGTTCGTGTTCCATCCGATTCGACTCGGAGAGATGGACGACTGATGATTGATACAAAGGGTTTACAGAAAGCAAGTTAAGGCCCACCTTCAATTCAATGGGACCAGAAAGACACAAGTTGAACGAGTCTTGGTCCTTCTGATTGAATCAGGTTTTATCTATTGTGCAATTTGGGTCAGTTGTTATTCTGTACCCTGTTACTCAAAACAGCATTATGCAGATCATTTTCTTTTGCATCTTCTTTGTTAGAACAGCCCCAACCATACTGATTTACATCATGCAGCCCATTGTGCCATTTATTGCTGTGAATACTGCTCTGTTTCTCATGACCCTAAGGCTCACAGAATGAATCATAGGCTATTTATCCTCTGATCATCATCCTGGTGGTCGAACATCAGAAGTCTTCCCGGGATTCCATGACAGAGTCAGCCCTTCGGCCTGAACCCATTCGGTTCGCTTCACCTCCTATATCATCCTGTTTACAGGACTCGGGCGGGCGTGGCAATATCTCCATCCTTCAGTCAATTGTCGAGCATATAGAATCCTGTCGCGAGACTCGTGATTGTGAAGAAGACTCGACTCAAGAGTGAGCCTGAGGAGCTAAGTGGAAAAGAGTATGAAGGAATAAAGACTTGTCTCTTTACAAGCTGAAACCTGCTGAAACTGATAGCAAACGATGCAAATTTCCCCGCAATGATACAACCTCAAGCTGGTCGATCGTTTCCTCCTCAATCGCAAACGCACTAAAGATTCACATGTGGACCATAGCACGTCCCTCATCAAACTGATCGTCGCATCAAATTTCGAGTCAATTGAGCCAGGTAATGATGGAAGTATGTAGAGTACGAATAACCAATGCCCGTCATGGCTTCTATTGCGCTTCCTAATAGATCACCGACTCGGGTGTCGCAACTGCGCAGTACTGTACTCGCAGTCACTTGAGCTCTGAGAACCAGGCGATATATAAGACAGACTGGGACCGGGCGTGATCGATATCTGGTCTCTGGACATCATACCATGGTCGCATATGTTCGTTTGGGATCAAGCGGTCTGAAAGTCTCAGTCCCAATAGTAAGCATAAACATCCCGATAGTTCCAAACTCACCCAAGCCTCTTGTTAGTTTGGAGCCATGAGTTTCAGTTCATCAAAATGGAGCATACGTTTTGACTTGTCTGTAGGGCTTCTAATAATCAGGTTCCAGTCATGGGTTCTAGACGAAAAAGAGTCGATTGAGGTACTGAAAGCTGCATGGGACCGTGGAATAAATACTGTCGACACCTCTACTCCAGCGGGAAATCTGAACGTGTTGTTGGAAATTTCTTAAAACAGGTTAGATCGACTGAGTGGGTCGTCCAGCATAACATCCCTCGGAACCAGATTCTCATTTTGACAAAATGCGCCGGAGTAGTTTCTGAAGACATCAGCAGTCTCAAACCCGATTTGAAAAAGGAACACACGTATATCAACCAATACGGATTGTCCCGCGCTGTGATCCTCAACGCAGTCGATGCTTCTTTTGAATGTCTAGGCACGACATACATCGATCTTTTGCAGACACATCGGTTTGGCCCTGACACCCCTGTTGAGGAGACGATGAAGGCTCTCCATGTCAATAGACTGGCCGCGGTTCGGTTCCAAACCTCTCGAACCTGGGTTCGAACCGAACCTAAACCTAAGGTTCGGGTTCAGGTCCGCCAAAAATGGCTAAAAATGGCGAGTCCGCACCTGAACCTGCGGGTCCAGGTTCGCAGAAAACAGGCCAAACCGGACCGCGGCCAGTCTACGGAGTCCATGATCTTGTGCAAAACGGTAAAGTTCGCTATATTGGAGCGAGTTCTATGCGATGCTGGCAGTTTTCGCGTATGAACGATTTTGCTGATAAGAACGGGTGGACCAAGTTTGTCAGTATGCAGGACGAATACTCACTCTTGTACCGTGAAGAGGTGGGTCTTGTCTTCTCCAGGACGGATCATTCCAATCGATGTAGGAACATGAGAAGCACAAGTATTGTCAATTCCATGAGATTGGCATCATTCCTTGGAGTCCTGTTGCTGCGGGATATCTCGCACGTCCGCTAGGCTCAAACAAGCCGAAGTGAAAGCTACAAGAATCTTCATATAATTTCAGTGAGGCAGACAAAACCATCATTTCTCGGGTTGAAGAAGTGGCAAAGAAGAGGACAGACAGACTATGGCGCAAGTTGCGTTGGCATGGGTTGGTTCCAAGGTTACTAGTCCGATCGTTGGCATTAAGTTTCATTTCTAAAATACTCTGAGACTGAGTATGATTTGCAGCTATGTTCCCAAACCAGTTGGAGGGCACGCGTAGACCTGAAAACGTTGTATATATTAGTTACTGAATGAATACTACGTTTCGCAAGCAGAAGCTCTTCCCTTGAAGGGCTAGCAGAAGAGGGAGGCTCAGCGAGCAGTACAAAAGCTCTCATTGAGAAAGACAGTTAGTTCATGACCCGCAGACCAGTAGCACCATTGATGTTCAGCCTCGTCGTGTCGCCAACCTGCAGTTAGAGATCGAGTCGATGACAACACGTACAAACAACGGATGTTGGTAGACAACGACACGGTCTGCGCTCTACCAAGATTCAACTCTATACTGACTGCATTACAGTTTCTCCAGAAGCTCTCTGAGCTGTTTGAGAAAACGGCCAGCTCTGTATGGCTCACTCATAAACGCTGTAGGTGCTGCAGTTCACATCAATTAACAGGCCCTTGACAATTTCCATCCCCAGTAACACGCGATGGGGACGATACGATCTCAGAAGAAGATCGCGAATATCCATGTCTTCTGCGTGCTCTAATTGGTAACCCAACAAAAGAAATTTATTCGACGCATGTAAGTTGCTTCGCTCACCCACCAGGTCTTTTTAAAGAATGCTAGGTGATCTCTTCAAATCTCCAAAAGTTCCATTCTACATATGGATCACTGCTCAAAGCAACAATGACCCCCCATCTCCGCAAACGGGACAAGAAACGAGAAAAGCAACGTGCTGAAGAGTACGCCAAGCGGAAAAAAATGATGACTGAGACCGTCGTTATCGAAGGTCCTAAACGAGGTAATGGCAGACGGGCTAGACAGAGGAGAGTCAAGGCAGCAGTCAAGCAGCAGGAGGCAAAGGAAAGGTCAGAAAAGCGGAACGAGGCTAGGAAGGTCAAGTCATGACAGCCGCAGCGAGCACATGCGGCATTGTATGCATTGTGAGCCATCCCACTGATGATGTCTAGTCCTGACTATTTTCAGTCATGGACTGTACATTAGATGTGTACCAAAACTTTGCACCAGCATCAACTTGGCATTCAGCCAGGTGTAATCCCTTAGAGTGCATCTCGCATGGATTGTTTCAGTGCTTTATATAAATGGAAGTAAACAGTCGGCATATGACTAAACACTCTACTCTCTTCATGAGGGAGTGGCAAATCCAACACGCGAATTCCCTTGATCGAAAACTAGGCATCATCAGAACTAGCGCTCTCGTGCGCTTCGTCAACTCACCTGCGTAAAAGTTCTATGACGCTCTTTGGGTCAATTTGCACAGACACTGACGAAGGACTCACCCTCAAAAATATATCACCCAACACCCAGAACGCTAGGGTCGTCAGCAAGAAATCCTCAAAGGAAAGCCGACTTACGTATATCCGCTTCACCAACAACACCACCAACACAATCATTACCCTCCAACACACCAAGATTGAAAATATCCGGTGCAACATTAAAGATTTGGTTCCCAAGCGTGATACCAACAGTCGGTAGACGGTTGCAAGGAACGGTGAAGAACCCTTCACCTAGTATTTCGGATGCGTCCTTTGCTCCTGGAATTGCACTGTAGAGAATTGAGGTACCATCGAGATCACCGAGTAGTAAAGTGGTTCCTAATGTCGGTTCACCATTTTGCTCGGCTGATGAGACGAAGTTACATACCAGTGTCGACGATTGCAGTTACACCGGTAGCTGTAGCCACAGTCTTGCTGCTTACGTCCAGAGCTTGAAGATTGAGTGCGTAAAAGTCCTTTCGAAAACAGTGAGTAGGGCTTTGGTAGGGTCTATCTGTGCACTTGCCTCTTCAATGAGCGACACATTGCGGAATGCTCCAGTGAACTTGGCATGATTCACACCACCAAGGAACAGTTCAGACCCAGTATCTGTCAATAAAGCGCCGAATACAGGTGGGGTAGTGCCTTGATTAACCAACGTGGTAAAAAGTGGGGGATCGCCAAAGACAGACAAAGCAGGGAAAGCCATGCCAACAAGCCCATCGGGTGGGAAGTTGTCAAGCTCGAATTCTACAGAGTAGTGATTTGATGCACCTGGACAATAAATCTTTAGCTGAAACGTTGTAGTGACAACTAGACCACACACCAACAGCTTGTGGGTTAGCCGTAAGCCCGGCAATGTTCACCGTGTCGGAAAAGATGAATCCAGTAGCGTTTCCTGAACCAAATGAGAGGAAGTAAGCTGTTCATCGACATCGTCAATGTTCCGGTTACGAAAACTATAATCTTACCGTCAGTCGTGTTGACAGCGCTCGAACTTCCAACTCGGCTTCAGTATTCGATCGGCAAGATAGACTACGCTTACCTTGCAGCGGTGTCGTATAGGGTGTGACCGTCGCAAGTGGAATCGCATCCTACAGCGGGAAGGAAAGTATCGCTACTACCTGCGTTCTTCACTAGTAATACAGTCCCCGAGAAGGGAAAGCAAACGTACCAGTGTCAATGTCGACTGTAAACCGAAATTCAACACCGAAACCCGCAGAAACGGAAAAAAACTAACCTGTGAAAGTCTGTGGCGGGGTGCCTACGGTAATCGTTCCGAACCAAAGGTCCTCCTCGGAATCAGTTAAAGGTTCAGCAGCTGTTGCCCTCTTGGATACAACCGAATCAATCTTCTCAAGCGGAGCCCGTTTGCTATTCGCAGTAAAACTCCCTTGAAATCCACTGGCAGCAGAGTGAACGTTCCCAGTGTTCCTCTCAAAAGCCGCGAGACCAGATTGAATCTTGCTGTAGAAGAATAAAAAGGTTGAACGACTAAATAAGAGAACCTTACGTCTTAGTCCTAGCGATCTGTGCCTTGAACGCATCCGCCTTCGCCAAAAATCCGTCTCTCTTGCTAGCGGCTAGCAGATCATTCCGTTTGAAGAGAGGAATAGAGCGTGGGTCAGGTGCAGGGCCATTTATCTTTGGTAGCGCAGCAACGCAAGCGATCAAGGAGAACAGGAGGGAGCTCTTGAGATAGACCATGCTCAGACTTGAACGCTGGGTAAACCACAGCTAAGCATCCCTCGACATCTGAAGCTTGCTGATATATACCCTGTAGCACATGGTACGATGAGAATAGGCATCTCCCACAGGAGTCTTTACACAGGCGGGGAAAAGGCTGATAAGGCTGATAGATGCGATTTGAGCCCCTCACCCAAAGAATCGGGTTCCATCGGATCCGGTGAAGATTAGAGAGAACCTTGTATTCAATGTGAGGCTTCTTCAGCCTGCGTTAGAGGTGGCTTCACTGTCTCACAGGCAGCATCGAAGACACCCAGAAGCTTTGGTTTTGAATGAGCTATATTACCGACCAAAAGTCCGGTGTGAATGCTTGATTCGGACAGGAACGTATCCGGGAGGAATTGGCACACGGAGACGAACGCGCAATACGTCGTTCGTGTTGGAATTGTGGTGACTAAGGGTGTGGCGCTTGAACTTCGCCCTCTCTGAAGAAAATAGCTGTCGACATGGGAGTTCTGAGATTTTTGAGTTGGCTTCTGTTCGTTCCTCAATTGCGTTAAGCTCCAAGGAAACTGAGTTGAGAAAGGCAAATAAACAGAGACAAATAGACGCGTCCACGCGTTCTCATATCATAGGCCTTTCATTGCAACACTGGCGAGTGGTTCTTTCTAGGTGAAAACCATTCTGGAATATGTGGCAGCCGTGGTACTAGCTGCCAGCACACTGCTGCAAACTTATGTTACCTTTCCTTTCTCAACTTCAAGCGCTGTCGGCACAACAGTTTCCAGCATATCAGGCTTGACCAATTGGAACTTGAATCCCTCTCCACCTGGGAATGGAAATTTGTTTTTCCATCTGTCGGTAGATAGGAAGGAACACCGGATAGAATGCGTAGACCCTAATAGACGCACCCTTCTTCGTGGCAGTGCACGGGTCTAGTTTGAACGTGTCTATCTCTGGAGTTCTAGGAACAAGCTGCGCGGTGAAGGCTAGCAGCCACGACCTGTCTACGCATCGACACAGTACAGTAAGTATCGCTATTGTCGAAACAGATAGCTCATGGAGGACCTTAACACCATTTGGTGTGGCAATGGGCTTTGAGAGCGGCAGCGCTTCACCTGCGCGGCGGTAGATTGTCGGCACAACGGGATTAAGATCTTCACGGAGCGACAAACTTAGCCCTCGAACAACAAAACTTACTCAGGCTTTCACGTACGATGCCAATTCAAAGTCTTGGACATCGTCTCTCCTCCGACTCAATTCAAGTTTCCGCTGCGTAACTCCTACTTCTTCAGGCAGCCTGCTTTGTGCTTCGGGTTCCGAAGCTCAAGAATGACGCTAGAATCAGGAACAGGGTCTGCAACGAGGAGGGGAACGCGCATCCGCCCCGAGGAGAACTTTCATCCCAGATCGGTTTGCACAAGAACTAGCAACCAAGGACGAATGTCTCAAATGGCTGGAAAAGACTGCTGGCCAGCTTTGGTCCGGAAGATGTACCAGTATATAAAGGAGTCTGATCCACGGTGTACGCCGTGATGTTTTTGGGGCTAACCTTGATGAAGAAGGGTCTGCCATCGACGGCACATTACGGACCTTGGTTCGCGAAGCAAGTAAGCGTTACAAGCTGAGAAACCCCCTGGCAGCTTAGTCTTTGCAACATGACTCTGCAATCGTTCATGGAGGAAGGGAGCGCCATGGATTTCAAAAATTCTTGGATTTGAGGAACCTCACGTGTTTGATCCATAACTTGTCCATAACCGCCATTGATTCAATCCACTAATACAATATAATCGTCCGTATTTCTTACAACCCAGCAGCCGTAAGGAGCTTCGAAAAGATGGGCGTGCCCACCCCGGTTGTCTAGGAAAAAGTCAGGTTGGAAGAGAGCATGACACACAGGAAACCTACAGGATCCCAACCAACCGCCGCCGGGAACCCATTAGTACCGCATCCAGGGTTATTTCCAATTGTGATATCAGTGAAAGCGTCAGGATTGGCATAAATGCTTTAGAACCATCAATCAACGCATGAAGCGATTAACAAGTTTCGTACAAGGGATTCAAGAACCCCAGCGTCGGCTTCCCAGCAGCAAGCAATTGATCGTTAACCAATGCAAAGATTCCTGCGAGTGTTGGCGTGGAACATGACGTGCCGTCAACTAGCCCAAATTCACCGCCCACAGTAATCTCAAAGTTTACTCCTTGGAGTGCAACGTCAGGGAATGCACGTCCTGATGCGTTGAAAAGGCCCTGGTTCAGAGTGCCAATCGATTCGAGGTAAGCGGCAACTTGCGTAGATTGAAAGTCTGGTGTAGTGAAGAAGTTGCTGAATCCGCCGCCACTGAAGGATGCGACAACTTCGGGATTGATACCTGTAGACAAAGATAAGAAAGGAAAAGGTATGGATTGAAGCGGCAGGACCTTGCGTTGCACCAACCGACGTGACAAATGCTGTAAAAAGATGTTGAGCATTATCGGAGGAACGAATAAATTAAAGGCCTCACGGCATCCAGATGGGAAGCTATAGGAACATCAGATAATGAAACAATGAGGACAGTCACTTACGTCGGAATGAAATCTTCGCAGCCTTGAGACTGGCCACCGGAAACACCACCGTCACCAGAGGAAAACAACAGAGACAGACCCCGAGCCCCAGCAGCCAAGTACGCATCGCACATCTTAGTGGCTAAATCAAGACCCAGATCCTGTAATACAATTCTGTTTTGCGTTAACACGTCAGAAAAGAACGTACAGGCTCGTCGAAGGAGTATGATGTTGTGAGTATCTAGAAGTTTCAGTACCGGACAACCAGGCAGCCACTAGAGCTCACTTGCTGCGGAGTAGTTTCCGAGTTGATAAAGTCTAAGATATCAATAAAGCCATCGACGTCGTCACTAGGCAATGTAAGGAATGGATTGGAATAATGAGGTCGAGGCGTACGTGTTGTCAAAGCCGACACTGAGGAAGTAAGTAGATACGTTGGTCGCAGTGCCTTGGATTAGTGTTAGCCAACGCGTGCATCAGCAAGAAGCGTTCGTACTAATCGCAAACTCAATATCCAAATCCTAACTTATGCTCAACCAAGGATTAGAGTAAGAATTAAGATGAACGCACCGCTTCAACACCTGGCTCAGTTTCATCATTCTCGCCTCCATCAATAAGTCGTACGCTAAACGTCGTGTTCGAAGGAATGTCAGTCCTGAAATTGGACAAAAATAAATCTAGATCAGCAGTGCTGGCGAATTCGTCGATAAAACCAGCGACAGCCAGAAGATTGTTCGATTGTTGAGCGGGTGCACTTGGGACACCTGCAGGACTGTGAGCAAAATTAGACATCATATTAAATCAAACTAGCCGTATATAGCTTGAATGCAAGAGGGCGTGATTATTGACGCGCATTCAGAAGGAATGTCGTCAGGTGATAGCTGAGGGGTAGATTTAGGAGCGGAGATTCGTCTGAATGCGGGAATGCGTTTACTGAGAGGAGGCACAAAGGATGTTGTCGGATGGACCAAATCGATCTGGCCGGCGAGATTCTGTGGCAAACTGTACTCCAATGTACGTACATACGTCAGGCCAGAATCAACGTGCTCAAAATTCTCGAAGTTGGTGTTAAGGAGGGTATTTGCGGTTGAGACAGGGACGGAGAAGGTGAGCCAATCGTCAAACGCTCCAGCAGAGTTTGCTGTAATGTTGTGTTCGCTCAACCATGCGGTAACAGCAGTAATGGTGTCATCAGACGGTGCAGCATATGCTTTTACCTGTGGAGAGAAGTCAGGCAGTTGTATCACGTCCAAGCCGCATAATTCACCTCTTCATAAGTGAGGTATTTACCATAATTGAGGCTGCTCGGGGTACTGACATCGAACAACTTGTCCTCAAGGCCAGTAATATCCTTGGCAGTAAGCCCGATTCTGAGCTTGACGACAGTATCGGCACTGGTGGATCCTTTGGCTGCAAACCCTTGAGGAACTGCGTCCCGACGATCATGTACGTTCAGCGTTCTCCGAGTGGGACTACTGAGAGCCACTGCAGCAAGCGCAGACACAAAGACAGCCGGAGTTAACATGAAAGTGAAGGTCTGCCCTAGAAGCAAACCACGAAGAGAAAGCAATTTTTTGAGCTTTTATCTTCTACCCTGTGGCGCACTGCTCTGTGATATTAGGAAACATATGGCGACCGAAGATAATCAAGATAGCTGACAGCGAGAAGACTCGCAAATTCCCGCAAAGCATCAGACAATCTGAAATAGGGTCATGACCAACGCCGATGTCTTATCGCTTCTTAAGTCTCTCGGGACAGTGAATTCGAAGCAAGGAAGCATCGTGTGGCTGAGCTGCGCACGCCAAGCTTTTCATTGCAGTCGTGCTTGGGAGAAGAAAAGGGTTCAAATCTGCGCTTAATACCTGCGAATATATGAATTCTTTCAACGGAGGTCGTGAGCCTCGGCACTGACCGGGTTTGGAGCGAAAGTTGGTTTGTGTGGTTATGTTTGTGCATCGGTTTCCCGAAAATCGCAGCACTTGTAATCAAGCCGGTCGCGTGCTCCCGAATCGTATCTTTTACCATGGGTTGTGCCATTCAACCATCTAGACCGCACATCAGAAACACTGCCTTTTTGACTTTGTGAGACGCGACTCAATGGTAGGATAAAGTGCTTACGCCTACCTAGTTCTTTCCCCAACTCAATAAAAGACGTGTGAAGCGGACACTTTTGGCCTACAAGAGTATTCAACCATCCCTATCAACTCGGCACAGATACTTGTGCACCATCCAAGTCACCCAAATCCGGCTGTGGGATTTTCAGACCCATACATGTACAGCCCTTGTTCGCTATATGGACGGATGCCAGTGGGCGCCAACATAGATAAGGGTTCTAATAATCTTGCAGAATTCCAGTAAAGTCTCGATTTTATCCAAGATGCTACACCCGCTTTGATCAACTCTACCACGCGCTTGTTACCACCATAGTTGACGTTTCTCTCTCAAGTCGGTGGTCCAGACGCTATACATCCATAATCATGATAACAATCGGGATCAAATGACCCACCAGTTCATCGTCTCGAACACTTGTTCTGATTCATGCCGATCTGGTGCGCTTGAATTATCTGATATTCATCATTCCAGGACCACATTACTACAATTTTCAGTGCCTGCTCCCCTTTGCTGTTCTGATTGTACTTGATGATCAAAGGTCTGTGTATTTTAACATCTTCCGCTCTTCCCTGGTTGGTTCCTTGCCAGTGGCCACCAGGTACAGAAGGCTGGCATCAGAAGACAGTGAGATTCAGACTCTGCCGTCCCTGGAGTCAGATGACTCTGCTTTGTATGATTCACGCTTTGATTTACCCATGGTTTGACTTAACGTTTACTATTACCTTGATCGCAGTGTCCGCGAGATGACATCTTGAATGATGAAGCCTCTAGACAGCAAACTCGTTCCCATCTCTCACTTCCGTACTGCTCAAGCTGACAATGTTACTTTCAAAACCTCGTACAATGTTAAGGGGAAGTCAGGTACATTTCCCAAGGTAGTCCTTTATTAATAAACTAGGATTAGAGCATGCGCAATAAGTCCCGAACTTGATTCCGTATACTCTCAACAGCGTCCTCGACAGTCTTCACGGGCTTCCATCCTAACCTTCTTCCTCGATCAGCCTTGCATCGAGAATTACCACCGAGCACCCGGTCGAATGACTAGCATTGCGTCCAATGAGATATGACAGACTAGTTCACAGAAGATCCTTACCGGTGGAAAGAATTTAGGTAATTCCGCCTCAATGAAAGGCGTAGGCTCGGCGTGCTTGATCTTACCCGCAGCAAATAATTCCTCAGCGATTATTCTGCATATATCATGCGCACTGAGTTCTACGTTTTCTGCAAAGTAAAAGCCTTCTCGTCCGTGCGCTGACAAGGGATCCGACCTTATCGCGTTGTAGATAAGAACGATGAGGTCCGCGGCTGACAGACATGAAAATCAATCCACCCAGAAAATGTGAAGTGCTCACTTTCCCCAATTTCGACAAGAGTCCAGATATTCTTGCCAGCACCGATGTGACCAACAGTGCCTCGTACAAGAGCGGGCTGGGTTGCAATGTCAAATCTATTACTGTCACGTTGAATGCCTAGATCGACGAGCTTTCCTGAAGCCTTTCCAAAGATGTATCCCGGAATGACGATGTAGGTATTTACATAGCCTAGGTATTAGTCAGACGCCTGAACAATAAGATTACTGGAAGCACCCTTGCCTTGTATGTCTGCATCTGTTACGGTTAAATCGACTTCTCTATGAATTTGAGTAGGGGCAAGGGCCTCGATGCTTGCAATGTCCAGATCACTGTAAATGAAATCGGTCGCGTACTCGCCATAGGCTTTGTCTGCGAGCACCGCTGTACCCGACTGGAAAACAATCAGTAAAGTGCAAGTTGATTAGTCAAGCCTTACCACATGTAGAAACGTCTGTTTGCCACCTGTGGTTTCATGATACGTTCTACTTCCACGAAGAAGAGCCTGGATAGCTTTCAAATCATCTGAGTCTGCCTATAGTAATTTCGAATTGAAAGTCGAGTTAAGCAGTGCAAGCAAACCCACCAAGGAGAACACCACATCGGCTTTCGAAGATAAATCTTCCAGAACAGGAAGATCGCTGTGAGATCCAATCACGGCGTTGATACCGATGGATTTCAACTTCTCAGCCTTGCCAGAGTCACGAACTAAAGCGGTGAAACGGAAGTTTTCTGCATTCGGATGCTTCAGTAGTCGATCCAAAACGGAACCGCCAATATATCCTACGCAAGGTGAAATGGTAACCATACAGTACGTACAGATCGCATACCAGTTGCACCAAGAATGAAGAAGTTGATTTTAGCTTGAGGCATGTCTCTAGTTTATAACTCATAGTCCATGGCGTCTTTATACTCTCAGAAATCCGAGTGACGATAGTTGAGTAATTGAATAATAGCTGTGCAGGAAGGCTACACGGATAACGAGCGTCTGATATCGAAAACTCGCTGTGTTCTTCGGGTATCATATATCACGGACTAGGCACTCTTTGCGACCCATGCTGAAGGTAGAGATTAGAACAGTAGGGAGACCTCCGAAGATGACTCACTCCAAGCTAACATCTTCCTTGCGACCATTTCAGGTATCGCACGGTATCTCATTTGCGACCTGAGAGGTAGAGAAACCGTGAGGAGGAACTCATGACAATTACGTAGACTTATATAATTCCAATTTAAAGTCTTGTTCTGTCACTTACGTCCACGTTTGAAGGGTTATACGGCGAAAACGGGCACAAAGCCCCATGATGGTATTGACCGTCGTCTGAGCATGTATGCGACGGGTAAAAGGTATAGTCCATGGCGTCTTTATACAGCTTTATACTCGCAGAAATCCGAGTGACGATAGTAATTGAATTATAGCTGTGCAGGAGGCAACGAGCGTCTTGATATCGGAAACTCGGAAACACGGGTTCTTACCAAGTACAATGAGCTCGAGGAAGGAAGGAAGGAAGGAAGTATCTACACGGCATGGTCCACGCATGAACGCCGCCCTATGCAACAAGCCAGACTAAGGGTGCCCCAATTAAAATCCCACATCCTCAGCCGAACGGCCGCATGTAGGCTACAGAGGTCTAATAACCAAAACATAGACACAAGGTGAGCAGGGTGCAATTCAATTAAATCGTCAGGTAGCAGTATAGGCAATGACAGGAGGGAGAGCGCTCGCACCGCCATCAGCAGTGTCTACAAGTGGTTTGTCAGGCGCAGCGGGTCTCTGTCCATTGAGGAGCGTGGCGTAAGAGCTGGGAGCATTGTTTTTACACAAGGGGAATGTTGAATTTTGAAATGTGCAGTCGATTCATCATGGAAGGAAGGAAGGAAGGAATGTGTGAGGCGCCGCGTGGTCAGGGCAGCAGGCGGTGTTGTACTATGGCCGTGTAGACCGTTGGCGTGTTTCAGGAGGGGGGCAACAGGGCACAGGGCGAGGGGAGTGACAACAAGAAAATACCAGCAATGTAAAGTCATGCAATGTGCAGAAAGGAAGAAGGAAGTAGAGTTGGGATATCTTCAGCACCGGGAGCAACGGTGCACAAGCAAGTAGCCAGAACACTGGGGGCAACAGTGTTGTAGTAGTAGCAAAAACACTGGGGGGCAACAGTGTCACAGCGATACAGACTCGGAGCACTGGGGACAACAGTGCATATACTTGTAGTAAGACCCTGGATTTCGTGAAGAAAGGCAGAGAAAGGCTCGCGGCGTCGTTCAGAGCCAAGCCACCGCGCGTATCAAGAGCGCAGGCGTCAGTTCCAATAGAAACATAGAAACAAGGTAGCGCTCACTCTGACGGGCACTGGGGGCAACAGTGCATGGGCAGTACTGTCAGAGGTGTTTTGAGCGAGAACGAGGGCTTTGGGAATGTGTTTAGGCAGATTTTTCAGAAATTTTCGGTTTGTTGATGGTGATTAGCGGAGAGATTAGTGATAACTCAAGTGAGTGGTGCGACTTGACGCATAACGGAACACTGATTATGCATCGATTAGTAACCAATCGTCACCGGTGCACCCATACCTTTGCTGTAATAGTTTTTGCCTACGTGTACATGTATCCGTTAAAAACGAGACGCGCAAGCCATTACACAAATGTTCAAAGCGCTCCTACGAACACAACGCTTTCAACTGCACGAGTGGTGGGTCGGACGAACTGTGCATAGTGCTACACCTCTGTTGGATGAAACGGAACACGATCTCCCAAGAGTCAGCGGTCGACTGGGGTCTACTGGGGTAGAATCAGCTTAGTAAGAGTTGGCAGAAGCTGATTATGTTGGTCTGGACGTAGGATGACCGTCAAAATTCCTTGTACGTTCTCCTCAGATAATTCAAGGACGGAGTGTTACAATGACCTCAAAAAATGGGATGTTTGGATCCATTGTCTCATGGCCTTCCGGGTAGAGCAACCTACGCAAGTTCCGCAGCTCCACCTGCCCTGCCCTGTAGATTATAGCTCGAGGAAATGCAAGTTGGGCATCCGCTGTCAAGATGCCAATGGATTGTCAATGTCATTAAGCATAATCGCACTGTAATGCGTAATTTGTGATCATGGGAGTTCTTCCAGAGACATCCAAGTGGAGATGAATGACACTTTCACGCAAAGCTGGGGCATCATCGAAATAGTTGATATGCAGACAAGTGTCGTCGTACATAGCACTATTAGCAGGGCTGTTATGAACAAGCTTGAGCTGAATCCAAGATCGGAATATGGCTCCTCATGAAATGGAAGGGGCATTGGAGGAAGCCTGAGTGAGGCCTCGTGCCATTGTGTGGCACGTCTGGTGGCTGTTATGGTGCCCCAGTACATATTCTACAAGAATCTCAGATGGGAGATGGCAATAAGCACGTCCTTAACTGTGCCTCCATCATTCTACGGCATGCATAGAGCGCGTCGAGGACACGCTGCAGAGGTGCAATTTCCTGCTCAAGAACTGTAAGGTTATTCACAAGATCTGTTATAGAAGTGAGCACTAGTGAGCTTCCTAGATCGGGGTCCCCGGGGAGTTCTTTCTGTGACGGAGGGAGGTTTGTTGTAAGTGTTTCGGAAAGAGAGGGTATGTGACATCGTTTACGACATAGCTGTGGCCGCAGTGGACCAGAACTCTGGAATTGTGGCTGAATGAACTGTTAGCGCGGTGAAATCCGATACTATATAGCGACTAGCGAATGAGTGAAAAGAATCGCACTTAATTGAGACCACTCACAGTTTAGGCTGGAGTATAACAATAGCCAGTAGTTTAAAATGAAAATACTGCAGTGGAGTTTATGTAGTGCGACCTCGGCGCTACCGGGATTAGGTTAGAGCACGTGATTCACCCGAGAGTTACCCAGTTTCGGGTACCAGGCAATTCAAATAAGTATTTAGCCACAACCTATGCTTGCCTAGTATTCGGAGCTGTAGCTCGTAGCTACCTTTCGACACTTCAACTTGGTATTGAAGCTTCGACTTGATGGTAAGTCGGTGAGTTGTCACACTGGGTTGCCCCGGGGCCCGTATACTGGATGGCCGTCTCCAGTATACGGGACGGTTTCAAGCCCTGGATTTGTGACGTTGTCGGTGAGTCTCAGTCGAGGTTCAAGTTCAAGTTGTCATCAACCGACGACTATTGAAAAATTGCCCCAAGGTTAGGTAAAAGATGTAGATTGTACAAATGATTGAACGAGTCGCTATTCTTGGTACTTGGTGAAGGCATATCTACCCTTGAAATATGACACTGAAGGATCATAGACTGATTTCGCCCTCCTCCTAAAGGAGATGTGCAAACCATCACATGCATCACATTGAAGTGACTGCATTTCAGGCGACAATGGCTGAACCGGAGGCCACCCTTGCAAGCACAACGCGCTCGATCATACAAGCAGTAGGTTTGGATTGCGCACGACGCCTTTGTCGAAGCAGAGTAATGAGTACGCTGTTGCAAGCATTGGTAAGGAAGCCCATCAATGGAAGAATCACCTCAGAGAGGATTGGTAGTAGGTGATCATGTTTGATAAGCAGTTCGCAAAGCTGGCCGATGACGTTGTCTCTTTCTTCAGACAGATCAAGGGTAGAAACTGTTGGGACTGCTTGTAAAAAATGCAAATGTTTGCCCAAATCTACATCATGATAACCGCTGCAGTGATTCAATTTTAGCGTGATAATCCGACATTCCGAGCTTTCAGTGAGATCTGTCATCTGCTCCAGTTCTCCTACACAGATACTGATCTCGCGTAAAGCAGGTAAAGTGAGGGCTGAAACAATACTGTCACACCCCCGCACCTGCAATCTGCGCAGGCGTTTAAGCTCCAGAGGATTGGATACTTCCTCAACATGACCTTCTGAGACATTCAGCTCGAGGGACTGCAAATTGGGCATGAGCCGCAAAGCTGGCATCACATCTGCATCAGCAAAAGGTACTCTGTACTCTATAATTTGCGACCATGGGAGTCGGAAATGCCCCTCGCACATCACTGAAGGACATAAGGTCAGTTTTCGCAAGGCTGGAGCATTCTTGAAATAGTTGATTTGCGCATCCGCAATGTCGAAGCAATCCCAATCGATGAGCTCTATACTGAGGCTCTCCAAGTCTGGAACACGATTTCTCACGGGCTGCAATTCTGTGAGGGAGTATCCGGGAAGCGTCAACGACACCTCCCGCCATTGTCTCGCATGCTTCATAAACTCCTTCAACGTACGATCTTCTTCGTAGGTTACCTTGTAACTTCCACATGCAAATTTGAATGATAGGGTATGGTTTCGTGTGCGAGATAATATCGTCTCAACACAGGGCAGGCAGCTAGACCGCTGAGGTTCCAGGTCAAACTCGATAGAAATCGTAGACCAGAAGGAGGGCGTAGAAAGGGCAGCTGTACGCCATTTCTGGCATACCTGACTGTAGACCCATATCCCATGTTCTGTGTCCAATGTGACTGCTTCTCGTTCGGCAGTGTCAGTTTCGGTGGCCCAGCGTATAATTTCTATGATGAGCTCTATCGGGAGATGACGATAAGGAGACCTGATAGATTTACACGCCTTGAGGTGTCTGTCCATCTTGCGACGACGCCTGCAAAGAGCATCGAGGGTATGTTTCAAGGCCTGGATTTCTTGATCAGTGGCCGTGATTTCCTGTTCAAGTCTAGGATCTGCCGTAAATACTAAAGCCTTAAGATAAGAAAGCTCCTGTTGAGATGGTGGGTTGTTTGTTTTGCGCAAGTGCTTCGGAAGGGAAGCTAGGGAAGGGTATGTAACATCATCCACGACATAGTCATTGCCGCAGTTGTTGCAGGACAAAAATGATGTTGCTAGAGATGAGTCAGACATATTGACAGAGTAGACTAAGAAAGTTCAGACTTGAGACAGCCATACTGTAGAGAAAATTACTCACTGTGTCGCAACTTGAAGTTGCAACTTTTGATTTTTGTTCAAAAGCAGATGGAAGGGAGTTACGGGAAAAAGTATGTCTGAGTGTTAACTAAATTGAGCAATATACAGTTTCAGTACTCTGGGAGTTTTGGGGTAGTCTGCAGTCTGCGCTTGGTCGAAGGAACAATCTTTGACTGTCGAGCACACGTGACTGCTTCCAAAACACTTCCTCTCATTGCATCCTTGGCATATCTAGGCATATCTACCATGAACGTAGCTCTGAGTCGGCTCAAGGCAATATCTTGCAACTTTCCTTTAGCTCAAATTACAGCAGGTTAAAAGTTTCAAATTAGACGGACTCGGACGCAAGGGGGTAGCAGGATTGCAATAAACAACACAGGGTACAATTAGAATTTTCGGCAGACCTGGGACCCCTC
>QLOY01004701.1:0-16379 GCA_003313965.1 Megacollybia marginata
GTATGACGGGAGATACACAAGACGCATGCCACTAGCACACCCATGTATCAGCACTACAGAGAAATGATGTGCAAAAGACTCACCATGCCTCAACAAATTCTCGCAAGCCTTCTGAGTGATGCACACTAGAGTTGTCCATAATAATGACCAAGTTGCAGCCAGGATAAGGGTTCATGCTGTCCATAAGTACATCAAGAAATGAACGAAACTCCTCCGCATTCCAGGCTCGAGTGATAACGTCAAGGGAAGGACTCCATCGAGAGAGATTGCAGGCAGTATGGAATATCTGAGTTGACTTCAGCAAAGAAAGGGCTCAAACAAGACACATACCTGACTCCTCTTATAAAGAAATCATGTTGTCATGCTCTGTCACCAACAGGAGCCCACCCAAAGCGATGGTTTGTAGTGAAACGATTGAGAGCAGATTCGTCTACAAAAACCAACTGCTCCGGTATGTAGTCCTCTGCTATGCAGATCTGATATTCGGCACGAGCATCTTCACTCCTTTCGAGAGCAGATCTTGATATCTGTGCCTTTTATCAGTTTGAGGCACTGTACCGACATGGAACCACCTACCTCCTTTCGGGATAATCCACGTCTGGCTAGGCTTCGCGAGATTGTCTCCTCTGACACAAGAACATTGCAACCTTGAGCTACCATCTGACACAGCTCAAAGAGATACAGGTCTGGTGCATGCTCAATAAGCTGCTCCATGTACTGTATCACAGTCAGAGAAGTCGGTGTGTATTTTGAAATGACCCACCGTCAGTTCTAGAGATGTTAGGACCCTTGGAGACCCAGTAACCAATGGACGTCTAGTCACCTCACCCGTCTCTCAAAATGTTCGGCGCACTCTTCGGACAGCGTCCACGCTGATGCTGGTTCTCGCTGCAATATCCTTCGGTTGCATGCCATTCTGTAGCATCATCAAAATCAGTTCCTTCTTTGCAGGGTGTATGTAGCAGTAAACCATGTTTTAGGGCATCATGTGGTGTTGAGGTGTTGACATGGGTGGGGCTTGGTGGAGTAGTACATCAATATTTGTAATCGAACATTTTTCCAAACCGTGCTACAGTTTTGCAGTCAGCTGTAATGAACGACCAGTTCCTCTGATTACAAATCAGGTTGATCAGTAGATAAATAGAGGATCTACTTGAGATCTACGGGGATCGGAACTTGAGGACAGGAACGTTGTGAGAAATTTCGGCAAAGCTGAAATCCTGCGCGCTTGTCATTCATGCTTAGACAGCACCGTGACTCCGGTCACTTCGCATGAGTCCGTAGCTTGTTGTGCAGTAGGATGCGACAATGGTATTCTTTATACACGAGTCAGTATTTCCTACACGTAACTTTTCAGTGACTATTGTTGATTCCAAGGCACATGAAATAACGTCATGATTGTGGTGCAAGACCATTGAGGTCAAGAAAGCATTGATTGAACGTCTGTAAACAGAGACGATTTCTAATATACATATCAACACCGTGACACTCAGCAATACTTATGAGAGTGGAAACAAGCTCCTTTCAAGTTCTCAGTGAAGATCACGTAAACGCGAGTCTATCCACATAGTCACGTTTAAACACAAACACAATTTATTTCCCCTTAATAAGCCATACTACAGGCGTTAGTTCCAATAGAAACATAGAAACACTATCTACGCAATTACACAGGAGCAGAAGGAAACTGTCAAGGTGTTATTATCGTATTGATAGTCACCTCCGTCATTGTGACCGTAGCATTGAGAGATGATATCGTCAAATGCCGTCACGCAATCGGTCTGGGATGCGAATGAACCAGTAGCATACGCACTGGCCCATCCATAGGCAGCGAAACCAGGGTTTGGCCAGCTGTTACAATAGCTGATAGCAAAGTCAAGCCTGGAAAGAACGATAAGAAGAATCGCATTTGAGGAGAAGGTTGCTTACAAACCGTCATCAGACTCGCAGGGCTGGCATCCATTTGGAGGGGAGCTGCCAGAGCAGTTGGCCGCGTTTGCAACAGTAGCAAAGCCTGCGAACGCAACGACGCAAGAAACAATGAACTTGGACATGGTAAGCTGCATGTTTAGACACTGTAGTATTTTTTCGCAAGCTGAGCACTACATGTCGAGATCGGTTTATGAGGCTCACCTTAGTACTCGATTAAGAATGCAGACCCTATCGATTTCAAAGAGTTTATATACCTTTTTTCTCAAAGCAGGAGAAAGCCTGATTATAGCCCGATCAGTTCGGGTTATCAAGTTTCCTTCAATCTGCGATAATAGATCGTCGAGTTGAAGAGTAAGGGATGCTTACCAGTGTCTACCAATGTTCAACAACGTTCTAGCCTCCCGGTGTGGAGTATTCAGCTTGAACGGAGCTCAAACAACTAACCGTTACAGCTCCTTTTTTGTGTCGAAGCTGTATATAGTATATGGTAACTTCACGGAGTCTTGTTCGCAGTTGTGGGCTACTTCGTTCCGACGCATGTTCCTCCTTAAAACAGTTTCGCTCTACTTTACTAGTTTCACAGGGCTCTTGAAATGAATGTCACGGTGGTGAGTCTAAAACCAGAATCAATTATAGCTTCTGTGAGATGGATATTACAGCACTTTCAATATTGGGGTCTTGTACCTTGTGTGCCTTGTGCACGCAGGCGTTAGTCTCAATAGAAACATAGAAGTATTCATAGACTTTCGGGATTTAGACGTGCCCGTTATACAACGCGCTACCCAACTTATTTCCGTTTCGGCCTCAACTCGCCGGTTACTGTCCTGCCAGTGCGTCGTCAGGCGCAATGACACTGGTGACAATAAATTTGGTGAAATGCATAGTTGAACGGCGCGGTATTCTGCAAAATGAGCATCGTGGGGTGGGTAGTCAACGTTCGTGATGCTCACCCCAGTCGATCGATAAAAGAATGAGTTCAAAATGGAGAACTCTTCAATTTCAAAGAACTTATATACCATTATCAAGTCCAAAGCGGGATGTAGACAACCGGTTCGATCAGTTCGGCCTAAGGGGCTGAATTCCGTTTTGAAAGTAGTTTGTAAACATATTCTGTTTATAAACCGTGATTCATCTGCTGACCTCAACTGAACCGGACCGGTTCCTCTCAAATTTCTCGGCTCTCTTGATGTTGAAATTGAATACCTCAAGGTGAATTCATATGACCATTGCTGCCGGAACCATGCCTCATTACGGAAGTAATCGTATGCCCATCTTGCTTACCCTATCTTGATGTGAGTGTAACTACTTAGCTTGTACTTAGCTGTAGGCCTGAAGGTAGAGTGGAAACCAAACCTCCCATCATCGTTTCGTCGTCGTTCCCACTCCGCTGTTCAAGAAATCCGACGACTTGAGTCTCGGTTCAGAACCAGATCGCGGGCAGTATACACGAGCTATTTCAAGTTGTAATTGACAAGCGTGTTCATAGGCTCCCCTGTCACTGAAGTCAGTAAGACAGGAAAGGCTGTCATCATTTCCTATCGCTTCTCTAAGGCTAACCTGGTTGAAGTGACTAGGTTTTTCAGTTGATTCCAAGGCACATGAAATCATGATTGTGGTGCAGGACCACATTGAGGTCAAGAAAGTGTTGATTGAATGTCTGTAACCAGAGACGATTTCTAATATACATATCAACACCATGACACTCAGCATGAAAGCAATACTTATGAGAGTGGAAACAAGCTGCTTTCAAGTTCTCGGTGAAGATCACGTAAACGCGAGTCTAGCCACGTAGTCACGTTTAAAACACAAACACAATTTATTTCCCTTTAGTAAGCCATAGAGAGCGCAGGCGTTAGTTCCAATAGAAACATAGAAACACTATCTACGCAATTTCACAGGAGCAGAAGTAAACTGTCAAGGTGTTATCGAATTGATAGTCACCTCCGTCATTGTAACCGTAGCACTGAGAGATGATATCGTCAAATGCCGTCAAGCAATCGGCCTCAGATTTGAATGGACCAGTAGCAGAGGCACTAGCACGTCCATCTTGGGCAAAACCAGGGTTTGGCCAGCTGTTACAATAGCTGATAGCAAAGTCGAGCCTGGAAAGACTGATAAAAAGAATCGCATTTGAGGAGAAGGTTGCTTACAAGCTGTCATCAGACTCGCAGGTCTGGCATCCACTTTGAGGGGAGCAGTTGGCCGCGTTTGCAACAGTAGCAAAGCCTGCGATCGCAACAACACTAGAAACAATGAACTTGGACATGGTAAGCTGCATGTTTAGACACTGTAGTATTCTTTCGCAAGCTGAGCACTACATGTCGAGATCTGGGTTATGAAGCTCACCTCAGTCGATGAAGTACTCGGTTGAGAATGCAGACCCTATCGATTTCAAAGAGTTTATATACCTTTTGAGTCTCAAAGCAGGAGAAAGCCTGGTTATAGCCATTGCGATCAGTTCGGGTTATCAAGTTTCCTTCAGTCTCCGATAATAGATCGTCGAGTTGAAGAGTAGGGGATGCTTACCAGTGTCTACCAATGTTCAACAACGTTCTAGCCTCCCGGTGTGGAGTATTCAGCTTGAACGGAGTTCAAACAACTAACCGTTACAGCTCCTTTTTTGTGTCGAAGCCGTATATAGTATATGGAGGTAACCTCACGGAGTCTTGTCCGCAGTTGTGTGCTACTTCGTCCCGACGCATGTTCCGCCTTAGAACAGTTTCGCTCAACTTTACTAGTTTTGAAATGAATGTCAAGGTGGCGAGTCTAAAACCAGAATCAATTATAGCTTCTGTGACCAAAGGAGATGGATATTACCGCACTTTCAATATCATGGTCTTGTGCCTTGTGTGCCTTGTGCACGCAGGCGTCAGACTCAATAGAAACATAGAAGTATTCATAGACTTGCGGGATTTAGTCTTACCCGTTCTACAACGCGCCACTCAACTTATTTCCGTTTCGGCCTCAGCTCGCCGGTTACTGTCCTGCCAGTGCGTCGTCGGCCGTCTTCGTCGCATAGATATTTGAGTGAGCAACAGAAGTGCTATTCAATAGGACTTCTGTTGCTCACTATTCTCATAATGTGATCGTTTCGTACTACTAGAAGTTCTAGTAGTACGAAACGATCACATTATGAGAATTAAATACAAAACCATTGATAAACCATGAAACGTCGGCTCTACTTTGAGGCCGACTGAAGAATCAAGAATTCCAGTCTCTCACTTATGTTTCCATCGTCCGATATAGTCCCAAGACCGCAGCTGAATGATCGAGCTTGGTGATAACGAATTGTCCATAGTCAGTTTGGCCAACATCCGTCATGTAGTGATAAGTCTTTGACAGAGGAAGGCTTGCCCTTCAGAGACGGTGTAAGAGGAAGGGTTTTCAGCGATTGGCCGTCGTCTAGCCAGACTAGTAAAGGACTGGTCTTGTTTGCTTCGGGTGACTTGAACAAGACTTGAACGTTAAGATGTCAAATAGACCACGGGAGATTGATGATGGGATATTGGCTGGGGCTAACAGCTCGCCACTCTCTGAAGACAGCGGTGATATGGAGGGTGTATGAAGCGAAACATTTTGCCAGGTCGATTAGATATATCGTGGAGGGAGACTCGGGGAGTTGTGATAATTTTGAGTACAAGACAAGTGAGCCTGAGGCTGGTTGGCTACGTTTATGTGGCCAAGGATAGCGTACCTTTGGTCTGGAGATAACCAAGTCCACTTGACTTCTCCAGTTCTTTCTGATGGATGATGCAAGGTGTTACCGTTTGTCAGAACGGATATCCTGAATGCGAAACATCTTTAAAAGCCACGTCTACATGTACATCACTTGTTTCTGAGAGTACGCCAGCGTGTGGATGGTGTAACCATTTTTTGAGTATATGGTCGCCAGTTAATGCATCGAATGAGCGCAGTGTTGTGCCTCCCGGACCAGATAGTGTGGCATTAAGCGATATAGAATGAGTACAAAGTTGCCCACCGTTTTCATGTGGTTGAAACGAACCTATCCGGTCCTCAGCTTCGAACATATGTCTCCAGGCTAAAACTGAGACTTGTGTCACAGAGCGATGCTTAGATACGCACCAATAGAGCCATTTACAGGATTTAAGGCAGCCAACACATTGCGAAGGGTCGCTGTAAGATCCACGCTCTGCCTATTTTTCTGGCCAACTCTAGTATGGAAGACTGGAGCACTGCTGAGCTGTTGTGCGGCAGGACTATAGTCTTCGAATGGCAGAGCGTCAATATCCGGTAAGCCGGGTCCAGAGAGTGTCTCAGCGATGGGCCTATTACATAAGCGTTGACGGTTCCATAGTATCCAGGTCAAGATTGAGTGAGTGCTGTGGAAGTGTCGAAGGTGGATGGTTGCACGCTCGAGGTGAGCCGGGCCTGAGAATGGACAATCAAAGTTTTTAGCCATTCGACACAAATTCGACAGTCTTCATCGGACCATCTCGACTTTCAAAAACATACTTTCTATGCACATACTCGTAACACCCGGGGCTGTAACCAACTGAAGTCGAAAGCAAGATGGACTCGGGTCGACCACGCGACTACTTCCATAATGGGGTTGATAGGCACTTTGCAACATGGCTCCAAGCAGAGGATGGGACTAGAAAAGATCGGAATATTCCGTGCACGTATGTAAGACAGTCGAATGTATCAGAAGTGGTCCGTCTGTATCAGAGGCCCTCGGTATTGAATGGCATATCTCACTTTTTTTCCCGTGATGCACGAAGACGACCCAGAGATTTAAGGAGCGAGACTAAAGGCCATAAGTCGGTCAGACACGTTATTCGGGACTCGGGCATTCCACGATTCAGCCTATACGGGCCAAAGGCAAAGGAGAAGTTGCAGAACTGAATTACCATGCATCAGTAAATTCTAAGTTTTCTTTTTGGCTTTTTTGGCTTTTTAGCTTGTTGGGAACCTTTTTGGCAAAACACGGCTACTGGACCAGGAGATTGGGGGTGCTGGTGAAGTCCTATTATATCCTATTATGACCTAAGTGGGTTGGGGATGCAGTGTGACAACATGAGCAGGTATGCTGAATGGCATGTACGAGACGGTGATGTCAGTTATTTTAAGCTTGCTGAGAAAATGACCCTAGCTTCTCGTCTTGTCCCTTTTTGGCCTTTTACGGCTTGCCATCGCCTTTTTACGGCTTGTACAAGCTAAAAAAGGAATACTATAGAATTCTGATGTGTACAAATGCTTGTGTGACACTAACACGAGCTCTTGTACGGTCGGATGTCTGAGTCAGACACGAATGTAATATGTATAATGGAGTCTCAACCTTCCCTACGTTGGTCAGATGTTGCTGATGAGTCTAGGCAAGAACCCGCTTGTTGGAAGTGTCGCAGTCACGACACCGTGTCACTCACGTGTCTGACAAGATCACCGACATTATACCGGAATACAGGCTACTTACCAATAGGAAAGATATGGGAGGATTACATATACTCCTAGGTTATTCCGTCCAATAGCATATGTCCCTCTGGGAATCTGCTTACAGTCCGCAGTCAATGCTGACTGAGATAGCACACACGAGGTAGCCCTGTGGGCTGAGTTATATACGCACGGACCATTGTAGTTGGTATATAAGCTGTGTAAGTAGTCAGGGATAATTCGAGTACTTAGTTACTTTGCTTTAAGCCTCGCACTAATGCTAGCCTATCAAGCACAAGCCTTATCTCAAGTAAGTAAGATGTTTACCCAGTGCTTACCAGCCCTACCAGTGCGTACCACGATTCACATACAACCTATGCTGCGGGTATAAGCAGTCTGCCTAACGGTGGACTGTGGTTACTTTCATCAGGTTATGGGCCCCGAATAGCTTGAACTGGTACAGTCATCTGGTGATTAACTGGTCTTACGACTTGTGGATAGTAGTAGCTTCCACTGACATTGAACCGACAGCCTACCTTAATAATATAACCATCCCAATGTATACTACATAGGGCATCCCTTTCTCATACCCTAGGCCAGGCCCTGCAGTCGTACGCAGCTGCCAGCTCGGGAAGAAGCATAGAGACTTCATTCTCTATGTTTGGACTTATGGCCCCTCTGTGTGCCGTCCGCCCTTTATGTCAGTAGTATAACATGGACATTTTGGTTCATAGGTAGTCGGTACGGACATTCCACTTAGTGGTCCTAAGTCCCTTTCAAAGTCGATTACTGTCGACATGCCGTTGAAACCTTAAAACCTGAACATATTCGGTTAACTCCGAAGAGTTCCAGACTATTTTGGTTTACACTTGTACCGGGTTCCAGGGTTTAAACTGGAAATGGTAACTCCGTCAGGAAAGGCACGTTGGTGCTGAAGGAGTTCGACCGAGTGTATAACCATATGGTTGGGAACCATCTGCTCAAAAGGAACAATATATGTATCTGTCCTAGACATCCACCACCAGGAACTTCTGCCTTAGTCAAACCTATGGAAAAGTCCGCCTGGGATAAAACCCTAAAGGATGACCATAGTTAGGACTTCGGTATAGTTGTGGATAAGCACTTCGTGCCCAACGTCTAGTGAAGAATTAAACAAACATGTCTTCCTTAGATGAAATGTTCTAATAACAAGGAATTAAACCTCCCATGCGATAAGGAAAGACGAATTCTTTGACCACTAAGTCTTATAGTACGTTCCAGTTGGGATGATGTAGAAGATCCCGATGGACCGAATGTACTGATGGATAATCACCACTTGATTCACCACGTTCACTTTATTCACCCATATGAATCGTGACGCACGAGATCCATCACCTGATCTCTATGCTGGATTAACCACCACCGTCACAATACGATTCTAACCTCACCCACAGAACTTTAAACTTTCAAATATCAAATTCAAAAATGTCTTCCACCTCTGCCACCAAGATCTCTGCCTCCATCCCCACCCTTAAGGGCGTGGATAACTATTACAAGTGGGCCTCCACTTTGAAGGCCTACTTTATGGTACAAGGAGTCTGGCTCATCGTTGAAGGGACGAACAAAAAGCCATCCCCTGCAATAATTGCAGCAGTACCAGCCGTCATGAATACCGGTGGCACTATCTGTATACAGATGCAGAAACCTGCATCTGATAATGCAGAAGAAATCAAGAAATGGATTGAAGATGACATGCAGGTGAATGGCCTCATTATATTATACGTGGATATTGAAATCCACGAAAAATATATGAAAGCCACTGCTGCCGAAACATGGAAAGCTCTCCATGATCAATACGGCAAACCAAGTCAAATTGCGGTCAATACATTATATAATGAAATGACCAATTACAAGATTCTTGATAGTAACCAGAATGGGAAAGATTTCCCACAACAGCTTGCACACAAAGCATCTATGATGCAGCGTGCCAATGAAGCTGGTCATAAATTGGAGGAAGCGCAGCAGGTCATAATTTTGAGCTCCGCCTTGTCCCCCAAATGGAAACATATGATTGACGCTGCTCAGATGGGTGGTACGTTTAAAGACATTGACACCACCATCAAACTTCTTACTGAGAAATGGCTAAGTGACAAAGCTAGAAAGCAGAATCATACAGCCATGCCTGCCAAGATTACTGGTCTATCGTGTTATACGCCGAAGACTCAGAATCAAGGCCAGGCTTCCAATCAGTCTAGACCCAGGCCTGCTACTAATCAGCAGGCGTGTACAAACAAGCCTAATACGCAAACAGCTCCGGCTAATGCAGGGGCTAAGACTGATGAGGAAAAGAAACAGAAGAAGAAAGCAGCCAATAAAAAGAGAAAAGAGCATAAGAAGGCCAAGTGAGCTGCCATGGCAGCACAAGCGGAAATAGATGAAGCTGATGGTGTATTAATAGATGCAATGGGAGATGCAGCCTTAGTAGCTGCTGACGTCACATCTTGGGATCTTAATGAAAGATCATACACAGCCTTAATGGCTGAAAATGATGAATCAATAGGCAAAGATGAACGTGCGATGGATGACCTTGTAAGGACAACTCCATTGCCCCATATCATCTGTCATTCACCATCAGACATCTATACAGATGATTCTGATTGTGCCTCTGAACCTGATCGTGAAGAAATTTACGAAATAAAGGCAGAGTTAATCATCAGAAATCCCGATGCCACAATTCCAGGATCATCTATTCAGGTTGGTAAGCCTTTACCGGTTCCACCACCTCGCAGTACTACTGCCCCTGGCGTGCTTGGCTCTCCAATAAAGCTCAAAATAAAGGAAGAAGAAGAAGTTAAGTTCCTTATCAAAAAGGAAGAAACTTCACCTTCTGTCTCTTTCTCTCCAATCGTGGAAGAAGTTTCATTTCCTATTAAATTGGAAGATGAAACTTCAGTTCCCATTATTAGACCAGCAACTGCCGGTCCTAGTAGGAGAAGTGCATTTAGGAATGTACATCCTATCATGACCGAAGAAGCTGCTTCTCGTGTTGCACGTCTCTTCGAAGAAGGACAACGTTCGCTTAATGCGATACGAATTCTTGAAGAAGAGAACCAGCGGCCCTTTCTGGATACGTCTGGAGACATTCCCACTGCTCCCCTGTCACCTGTTGGCCCGAGCAGATCAAATCCCTTTCGACAGAGAGCCTCTACAATCACGTCTAAGGACAAGGGTAAAGGAGTTGATATGGACACTTTTGTTGTTCATACCGGTGATATTCATGGACTTATTCAACCTACTCCAAAGAGTCCCAACAAAGAAAATCCTTTCACCGCTATATTCTCTTTGCACCCTGATGATGAAATTAATCTGGTTCCTACAGCGCAAAGCGATAGCTCAAATGTGCCTAGCAGGACAAATGATCCTATTGATCATAGAACTACATATGTGCACGTTAATACTCCCATTGACGTTTGCGGCAATGTTCGTATACCTGATTTTCATCCAGTCCCAAACCCTACACGAGTCTCTTCAAACAGGAGAGAGATGTTTAAACATACTGGAGAGATCACTCCGCCGGATTCAAGAGCTCGAGAATGGGTGCAAGCTTTAGAAAAGCCCATATACGAGACAATGCAAAAGCAAAAATCCAAGAGTAAACCTCCAAAACGTGACTTCTCCCCCAAGGAACTCTTTGACATGAGTCGACGCGTGATCGGTCCCGATCGTAGGACCATGTATGACTATTACAGTCAATACAATGACACTATCATCTGGGAACTGATGCAGGCCCCTGTACCTGACATCAATGTAATCAATCAGTTACTCACAACAGTCACTGATCCCAATTTGATCAAAGAAGTAACGGATTTTCTTGATAAGGAAATCCAAAATGTCTTAAACAATATTGAGGATCAATTTCAACAATATCTTTTCAACATTCCGGCGATTCACCATCTTAGAAGAGTGTTGCATATTAAAGATGATGTTGTTCTTAATCATGACTGTTTACGTCAAGGATTCATCTGCCGAAAAAATGATCTCGGTTACCACCACATATGTTCTGCAGAATTAAAAGATCATCAAGAGATCCATATGGCTAGCCATAACTGGCACTTGCTCAAATGGGGCAAATACCCCGTCGAAGCCTTAGAGGCCAAATGGAAAGAATTACTTACCATCAATCAAATGCATGGTAAAGAAACCAAGACTTATTGTATTGGTTGCTCTCCTAAATTGATGGACATAGCATTAAAGATGATTCTTTATCACTGCGAACATCTTCGTAAAGCAAGGACAGTCAAAGACTCTCCTCACAAAATTATGGCTATCCAATCTTCTCATTCGATGATCGGGTCCCCGATAATGAATTCAGAAGCGCGATAGCTGGTTATAATAACGCTGAACGACTTGATTGGAAAAACCTTCCATGGGCAAGCAGCAATCATCAGAATACTATGCACATACCACTTGACCATGTGTATAATTATCAGACGCTGCAAACAATCAATAATTGGGTCGCGAATGTCACGTGGAACCATAAGATCAATGGATATTGCAGTGGATGTTCACAGAAACGTGACAAGGATAGGCTTAGGAGATTAGCCACCTTGATGAAATACAATGCGGAATATAGACAAAGCGAAGCTTCTAGACTGAAGGAACGCTATATACCCCGCAATGAAGAAGAAGTTGGATCGGAGATCTTCCCCAAAATCACTTACATGGGAGATCCTTCCCAGGCCCCACTCCAAGAATGGATGGATGCCTGGAATATGACAATTGATGAAGATGCCGATGTCCATAAGGAAAATAGGCTACAAAGGAAAATCGAACAGGAACCGATGAAAATCATTCCATGAAAAGATACCTTTAAGCCTAATCCGGCCTCAAACCCTTCTCATAAAGGGAAACCGACATATCTGCAGCAAGTGCTAGCAGAACAGCAAGCAACTGCAAGGGAGCAGCTGGCAGCAGCACAACACCACAGATTATCTTATGCGGCACAGGCCAATCTGGACGTACAGAGAAGACCAAAGAAATGGCGTGCTCAACGCCAATACAGCAGTTCAAGTAATGAGACGGTTCCTCAGCCGAGAGGACCAAGACATTATAAACTGGAAGACGTCTTTCCTGATGATGACATCCTACATTGGAATGAGGATATCTACGATCTAGTAGATGAAGGCAATGGCTACGGCCATTACGAAAGTTTTGCTCAATGGTACGGAACACTTTATCCAAAACGGTCTAACGCACCTACAGATTCATCTCAAACTGTAGAGTACAGCAATGTATTAGCTAGTTGCAATTTAGCTGACTCTGCTTATACTGCGCGTGATAAGACTGTAAGATATTGGCTTATGGATAGTGGTTGCACCACTCATATTACTCCATGCCATGAGGATTTTGTGTCCTACCGTGAATTTGAAACACCACACTTATTGAAAGGTGTCAATAAAAACAATAAAATAGCTCTCAGGGGTGAGGGTACTGTCTTAATAAAGACATATGTGAACGGTGAATCACGAATCACAAAGCTATATCCTGTGGTGTATTATCTGGAAGCTCAAAATCGACTTTTGTCGGTTGGCAAACTTATAGGGAACGACTGTGTGTTAGTCAGCAATGCTGAACACACACAGATAGTTCACAAAAAGACTGATAAAGTACTCTACACAGGCTTACCTGTGGATGCGAGTAATAAACTCCTCCACTGGCTTCCTTCCATCATATGGAATTCCGAAAAAGCCTGGGAATCAGTCTTCATGTCAAAAACGGTTGACTATGACACATGGCATAATCGCATGGCCCATGCCAGCAAAGAAGTTATGCGTCATTTGGAAACACACCTTAAGGGTGTAAAAGTCAAAGGTTTATTGAAGCTCAGCACCTGCAAAGGATGTGAGATGGGTAAACACGTATCGAAATCGTATCCTGCATCAGAAAAAAGAGCCACTGAAATTCTACACCTAATCCATGCTGATTTGATCGAATTCCCTGTACGATCTTATCATGGATTCAAGTTTGTAATCAACTTCCTTGATGATCATTCTTCATATGCCTATCATGAACTTCTTAAACATAAGGATGCTGCCTTCGTTGCATTCAAGAAGTTCAAAGCGTTAACGGAGAGAAAGACAGGCAAGAAGATCAAACAATTTCGCATAGACCAAGGAGGAGAATTTTTGAGTGGTGAATTCAAACATTTTCTGAACACAGAAGGAATATCTGTGCACCCTAGTGCGCCTCATACACATCAGCAGAATGGAAGAGCAGAATGTCTTAATAGAACGTTGACTGACAAAGAAGAAGCTTTACGTCATATGGCATGCTGTCCCGTCTCTTGGTGGGAATTTGCATACAACACAGCCATCTTTGTTTATAACTGCACTCCAATGAAGCGCTTAGATTGGAAATCTCCTAATGAGCTTTTCAACAAGAAACAACCTGATGTCTCATACTTTAGAGTCTTTGGTTGTGGTGCATATGTATTCATTCCTAAGAATAGAAGAAAGAATAAGCTCTCTCCTAAAAGAGAAGCTATGATCTTCGTCGGGTACGACATCGGATCAAAATCTTATCTATTCATGGATTCCACAAATACGATACGTAGTAGCCCTGATGCTACTTTTGATGAACTATGGTTTCCAAAATGTAAAGACAGTAAACCGTTTGAGCGTCTAGAACCAGATAAACAGACCAAATCTTCGTCTATTCCGAGGGATAATGATGATTCCTCTGGTAATGATGATGACAACTCGGATGATGGATTTGATTTCAAGCCCTCTCATCCTCCCAATAAACCGGATCAGATGGACGACTATGTATCCCCTCGTCCCCCTTCTAGACAGTCGAGCGACGGCTCTTCTTCATCTGGAAGTGGAAAATCTGTTCCATCTACTCAACCAAGTCAACCACCACCTCAGCAATGTGATGTTGATGAGCAAGATCTACCACTTGCTCAGCGCCATGCCAGGAGAGCTGAAAAAGCGCCTGAACGCGGGACACCAATTCCTGTTAGTGTTAAGAACCCTATAATTAGGGATCAAAGTGAAGGTGTTATTCCAGCACCTGCACCTGGTACTGCTCCTTTGAAGCCTCTAAAAGAAGGCTGGGCTCCCCAAAAACATCAAGACGGCTCTACAGTATAGTATAATGCCACAAGCCATAAATTTGTACGGGATCGCAAACAAGCCGAAGCTGATATGGCTATGGTGCTTGAACAAGGGGGTGAAAAATTGTACCTTGCACTACTCTCATTTGCTTTGCCTGTTTCTGACACGGAAAAAGAATGGAATTTCAAAGACATTCTTAAACTTCCACAAAGTGAAAAGGAACAATGGTTAAAGGCATGCAAAGAAGAATTGGATGCATTGGAAAAGAGAAAAGTTTATGAGTTAGTTAAATTACCACCTGGAAGAAAAGCAATCAGGAACCGCTGGGTGTTTAACACAAAATCAGATCTACGCAAACGCACTAGACTGGTTGTGAAAGGTTTTTCTGAAATAGAAGGAATTGATTACGACAGATTGTTCTCTCCAGTCGTCAGATATGACACAGTTCGTATCTTATTGGCCTTAGCAGCAATCGAGGATTGGGAACTCGAAGTGCTGGACGTCAAGACTGCCTTCTTATATGGCAAACTTGATAAGGAGATTTACATGGAACAACCTGAAGGATTCGTCAAGAAGATAGGATATGTTTGTCGATTACTCCGTGCCCTATATGGTCTCAAACAAGCAAGCCTAGAATGGTGGAAAGAGTGCAGAGCTTCTTTAATAGAAATGAAGTTCATTAGTTGCTTGTCGGATGCGGGAGTTTTCATCTTCAGGAACAAAAGAGGTTTTGTGATTGTAATCATTTACGTCGATGATGCGATCTTTATGGGACCAAATAAAAAGCTTCTAATGGAAAAGAAGCAAGAGTTCATGGCTAAATGGGAATGCCGAGATCTCGGGGAATGTAAAGAGTTTTTAGGAATGGTCATACAGAGAGATAGGTCAAAGAGGTTGATTACTCTTGACCAAGAAACCTACCTAGAGAAAATTCTTAAACGTTTCAACATGGAGAATGCTAATGTAGTGCAAACTCCATTACCAGCTGGGTACAAACCAGCAGTAAACACTGCTCCGGTTGATGAAGTACTCAAGAAGCAATATCAGTCGATCATAGGTTCTCTCCTATACCTCACACTTGGAACCAGACCAGACATTGCGTATGCAGTAATCAAACTGTCGCAATATTCTGTAAATCCATCTAAGCTGCACCTTAATGCGGCTAGACATGTCATGAAATATCTGGCAGGTTCAACAAATTACAAATTAGTTTTTAATGGCAAATTGACAGTGTCAGAACCGATCGCTTTCACTGATTCTGATTGGGCCTCTGATGAGGATAATAGAAGATCACAGACTGGTTACTTCATTATGATTGCAGACGCTGTAGTCATGTGGAACTCTCACAAGCAAACCACAATAGCGCTCTCAAGCACTGAAGCCGAATACATGGCTCTCTGCGACTGCTGTAAACAAGTAATATGGGTTCAAAACTTGTTCAACGAACTTGAAGTTAAGTTCGTTAACCACAATACAGCAATAGTTGGTGACAATCAAGGCTCATTATTCATTGCCTCGAATCCTGTCGCTGACAAACGAACCAAGCACATTGACATACATTTTCACTTCATACGAGAACAAGTAGAACTGAAACGTGTCACAATGATGCATGTATCGACCAAGGATCAGATCGCTGATATACTCACGAAGAACCTTGGACGTATACAATTCGATTATCTCAAACGAAAGTTAGGTATTACCTTTACTAAGTAATCAGTAGTAAGTATTGGTGAAGGTTAGTAAAAGGAAAAACCTTTCGCTAAGATACTGGTGAGGTTTGCCACCTGAAGATAGGTAGGACAGAAAGTTCACTGCCAGACACTTAGCGAGGGGGTGTGTTGGAAGTGTCGCAGTCACGACACCGTGTCACTCACATGTCTGACAAGATCACCGACATTATACCAGAATACACGCTACTTACCAATAGGAAAGATACGGGAGGATTACATATACTCCTAGGTTATTCCG
>QLOY01004702.1:0-21422 GCA_003313965.1 Megacollybia marginata
TTCTCACCTTCCGCTTAGTCAGCAACTCTTGAGTTCATCGCTGCGCTCTTACCTCAAGTGTGCAGCTTGCCACCGTGACATTGCCACCTGTGGGAGGACTTCAAAGATGCCAGAAACCGGAGATGTTCAAATTATATTCCTTCTGATCAAAGCTGCGCCACAACCTGAAGTCGAAGGACTCAATAACTCAACCCCGGAAGACAGAAAGAAGCTAATATTCTATACAAACATTACATACCATTACATGCACTATTACCTAACCTAAGGTCTCTGATGTACACACCGAGCTATCAGGCAGGAATTTCAGCTTCCAGCTGGTCGGTGTGTACATCAGAGGCCTTAGGCTAGGTAATATTGTATGTAATGTCTGTATGGAAGATTAGCTTCTTTCTGTCTTCCGGAGTTGGGTTTCCTGGGACTGCGTGTCGGGTATTCCTATCCTATCTTATCCTATCCCGGAATTGAGTAAATTTTCGACTTCAGGTTGTGGCAGCTTTGATTCATCAGAAGGAACAACATAGTGGCGTGATAACATTCTGAAACTTGGGAGTCATGAATCGAAGCCGCGCCACAACCTGAAGTCGAGATTTACTCAATTCCGGGAAACCCAACTCCGGAAGACGAGATGCAGCTAATCTTCGAAGAAGCTGGATTAGTCATCATCGGTGCCACCGCTTGTTCATAGTTTCTCTAAAGACTCCATTCATTTTACGCCATTTTACGCCATAGTAGCCTTCAAGTTGTATTAGAAGATCGAGTATGCTGCTTTGAGTCCCAATATTAGACCTCTGATGTCACCGACCAGCTGGGAGCCGTCATTCCTGCCTAATACATGGTATCAATCTGCCTCACATTTCCAATGTGATTCAAGTTAAATTGTTCCACCAAACGGGATACCATACTTTACCTAAGTAGCAACGATTAGTCCACAGGAACTGAAATTCCTGCCTGATACAGCAGGTGCACCGCAATCCTGTCAATCTGGAATCTTGAACTTGATGCTGTCAAATTGTTGGTTCCTCCGAGCAGACGTCCGACTTACTAACCTTGCTTGACGGCTGTCATAATAGGGTCGATCCCTTCTTTCCATTTGTGTCTTTGCGTTGGCAGCTTGAATTGTCAGGAGAATGACATCCATTGGAGCCGGGTTGGCTGGTTTGCTCGGTAACGAAGAGTATTGCAAACCTTACGTTACATCCTTCCTAATTTAGGTGCAGATCCCAGAGGCCTAACCAACGGTATAAACTATCTATATACTGTATACTCAAACTCGGTCAGTGAGCCTTATACATATATGATTACAATTGCAGTGTATACAGTAAATAGATAAGTAGTACGGTTGGAGCCTTATCAGCAAATGGCTCAGTTCCAGGTGTCGAGAGAAGATCGAGATCGACTTACGGAGTATGCTACGCGGATGATGATCACCGAAGGCAGACCGAAGGACGAATGGTTCCTAAAGCTCCAGAAATCAGTAGCAAGTGCGAATACAACAACGATATTTACCAAGTTACAGATACATGACTTTGGATACTGCCTATGATGGCCATGTGTCGCCAATTCACTTAGGCTAGAGAACCGTCTATTTGTTCGGAGTAGCATTGATTTGGCGAGGTGTATGGAAAGCAGGAAGGAAAAAGACTCCACAACAGAGAACCGTTGGTGACATGATGCTTGTAAGAATGTCTCAATGGTCTACCTCTCTCTGATAGCTGTCTAAGCTCGCGGATACTTCCACAGACAGTTGGGGAAGAGGGAGAGGGTGCGGAAGTCCTCTCAACGTTTACTTCGAGGGTCTGTTATTGGTAAGTTCTAGATGTCACGAATCAGCAAAAGAGGAACACGAACCCGAGTCACATGCCACCACTTAAACTTGAACGATGTCAAAGTACTCAATGCGGTAAAAAAGAACGATCCAACGTAAACCATTCCGGAGTTCGTATCGCTTGATATATTATGGCATCTCGGGATAATGCGGGCCCGGTGGCGGCGGGAGCTCTACCGACTGTTCGACTTTTAGACACTCTGACAGGTTCCAGAAACCTTAGGAGACTCGAGCAAAACGGCCGCAAAGACCAATATGCTGAATTCTATATTGAATACGCAGGTGGACCACCGTACAGGTGAGGATTCACACATCTTTTATTTCGAAGCAGCGTTGGCTATAAGCTCGGTTCAATGAGTTGGGATGACATTATCCCTGGTTTGGAC
Organism: Megacollybia marginata; assembly: GCA_003313965.1. Taxonomy (NCBI): domain Eukaryota; kingdom Fungi; phylum Basidiomycota; class Agaricomycetes; order Agaricales; family Porotheleaceae; genus Megacollybia; species Megacollybia marginata. The sequence continues at coordinate 2,212 of QLOY01004702.1, forward strand.
TCGACATGTAACATGTGTTCCCCTCTCGGAACGGTGAAGTTTTCAATTTCGCTGCCTAGACGTCTATATTCACTTGATATTCGCACTCGATTAACCGATCACGATAAATTACAATGTTTATGCGTGAAACCCGTGATATCAGATTTTCCACTTTTGGCTAATACAATAACAGGCTAAAAAGGGTACTTCCGCGGCAAGCTTAGAATTATCACCGCCGCTTGCATGCGACTATGTGCAACTCTGAAACTTGGTTCGTTCAGAGTGCAAGATGTTGATTGTATGCGGAGTTCTTCACCGAGTAACGTGCTCAAACTCTGAACTGACAGAAGGAATGGCGTCATCCTGGGGTATATAACCTCAGAGCATTTCGACCATGTACCCTCAGAACAAATGGTCTCTCTTCGATTCTTTGCTCTTCTTCCCCTCGCCTTTTTTGCTTTGGCATCGCCTCTCGCAACCCGGGATGTAGTCACAGTCGAGAACGATATCACTCAGAAGATCGGGCCCCAAATTGACACGTTGAACAACGATGTTGGTGGTTTCCCTAACTCTGGTTTGACTGGTGCTGTGGTACGATGCTTGTTCCACTATCACATTCATCGGTAAACAAAGATTAGACTATACACGGCGACGTTCAGACCCTTGTTGTCACAGTAACTATTGCTATTACCAATATTCAGGCAAGTCAGCGCTACTATCAAGTGGAATTACTTAGCCCCCTGTTTAGAACACTGGTTCTTTCGACACAGTGAGCGGCACGACTATCCTTGCAGATATTCAGAGTCTTGTACCTGTCTTTTTGGCTACGTTGGCGAACATCGGTACCCAGGCACCATCTTGGAATGGTAGGTCTTTTGATCATGTTCCAGTGGGCAGCTCCAATCGTCATCTTTAGCTATTCAGGGCGGAACAGCCTTGGTTCTGTCTGACCTTCAAAGTCTCAATACAGCCTTTAGCAATTATGCAGACGCGGTCATTAGTGCTTTACCTGTTAGTGCATATTTCCTCTAGTACTCAAATGGACTCTGATCGTTTCTGCAGCTTTTGTTAAAGGCGGACGGGCTTGCCATCAAGAGTCAGATCACTGGGGCATTTAGCACAGCTATTGCTGCTTATTCTGTGATTGGGTAGTGTAGTATAAGGCACAATCATCAGTTATCCTTCCTTTAATCAGAAAGTGAATACTTCGAATGATGGTTCAATGATCTGGAGTTGGGCTTATCTACCAGGATGATTTTAAGCAACATCACTGAGTGTCTAGCCGAGATGGAAAAGCCCACCACGGACCGTTTGGTAAATAAATACCGAATTGAACATTAGATAACCGACTTTATTTGTGAGACTGAAGGATGATAAGGAATCCAAAGCACACAAATACATATGAGTCGGATGGTGGCCTGGAGAAAATGCAGAACATAGTGCAGATTCGCTATTTTGGCCTTAAAATTATATATTCAATGTAACATACAATATATATTTCCACTCTATAGAACAGTACACAGATGATGAAGATACAATAACAATGATGATCTACAAGGTATCTGCAAGTGATCTGCACTGTATCTGCACACATTATGGCATGTATCTGCAGGTATTGTGGTATGCTCTGCACATATCTGCACATATCTACATGTATTTTGGAGTCTATTTCTTTTTCTTTTGGTGGTATGCTGCTCTGCTGAGCAATCAAAAACAGTTCATCTAACAAAGTTAGGTTCTGTGGATATACATTTGTAACCTGGAGGAATTTAAACCCTGTTGACAGGCCTACTACACAACAGAGGACCACAAAACCACAAGGAAAAAACTAGCAAGTGAATACAAAGGTCAACAAGCTAAGTAATTGTGTGAATGAAAAGAAAACCAAGAAGGAAAAAACCATGAACCGCTCCAGAGCAAGAGAATGCAACTGGAGAGGCACTATGTGACATGTCACTATATAACAAAGGAATCATTCACTGAGTGCATCTACTAGATCATATGTTGCAATCTCAACCCACTCACCACTAGTAACACTGGAACCGGGAAGGAAGATACATCCATGCCAAATGCAAACAGTCCATACCTGCATTTCAAATGTGATTTCAATAGCAAGGATTCAATTGGAGAAGTCACAGTAGTTTGTCAGGTAAGCACCAGAGGTACAATATTCCTAGGGTGAAAATGTTGAGAAAAGACAAGTCCTGATTTCAGATACAAAATGTATTCAAAAATAATATTTTCTTGCAGTGAAAAGTATGTAAAAATAAGACATTTTGGCTCCCTTTTACCAGTGAACAAAGGTTTCTTTGTCTAATCATTTTTGTAATGACAAAATATAGCCTTTTGACAAATCATTTTCACTGTAACAAAAGGATTCACTTTCTTCTTTCATACAAAAGGGAAAATGGATCCTTTTGTCACAGTGAAAATGTTTTGCAAAAATTTATCCTTTGTTCCCAGTGAAAATGCTTTGGAAAGATTTATCTTTTGTTCTCAGTGAAAATGTTGGGTACAATGAATTTTTTCTCTTTTGGGAAAAGTGGGCAAAAATGATTTCTTTTTACATAGTTTTGCTGCAAGAAAATATATTATTTTTGAATACATTTTGTGTCTGTAAGCACAACTTGTCTTTCCTCAACATTTTCACCCTAGGAATATTGTACCTCTAGTGCTGTGACAGAGTTCCTACAGAGCAGCTACACAACAGCTACATGGTAGCTACATCACAGCTACATTGCAGCTATGCAGCAACATCACAGCAGCATCATGGCAGCCACACAGCAGCTATGGTGTAATACCAATTGACTATCACTTGATTTCTTGGATGTGGCTACCAATAGCTATTGGAAGCTACTCTCTTAATTTCAAGTTCTGGCAATGATTCCAAAGTACTCTAGAAATGTATAAAGGTTTGTTTACCTGTATTTGTAGACCACTGCTCATAGTGGGCTGAAGATATTAGCTCTGTGAGGGTTTATGGATATAAATGTTATGACTCATGAGTAGTTGAAGGACCCAGATAAGACATATCTGAAGTTACAATCTGACTCCAAGAGCAAAATTCTGCAGACTTGCACTTATAAGTTATCAATATAAGTAACTTGAAGCACTAAACAATATTATATATGCCATCTCTGTCCATTAATATATACTATAAGCCAGTAGTTGAAGGACCCAGATTAGACACAAAAATCAATATCTGAAGTCACAAATTACTCTGTAGACTTGCACTTATCAACATAAATAACTTGCAGCACTAAACAACATTCTCTATCTATCAATATACACTGTAAGCCATTTATAACAGATCTAATTAGCAGCATCACAGCAGCATCACAGCAGCTGCACCTCAAGAAAGCAGCTACAAGTGCAGCTGCCATGAGGTGCAGCTGCTTTTTCTGTCTACCGCTTCCACTACTCCCTGTCCCTTGGTGTCCTCCTCTTCCAATGTTGGTGAACAGTCCAAGTGTGGAAGAGGTACAAGTTTTTCCTCATTAGCTCAGACCACTTTTACTTACTCTAGCCTAGTTGTTCTCTGACCTGTATCATCTGCTAGGTGTTGTTCACTTCCCTTCCATTTTTGTCTTTTCCAGCTTGCCTTTCTCACAGTGTAGATGGTCTATACCAGTCCAGAATCTTCAAACAACAGTGGCATGTTGTTATCACAGACCAATGAAGTGGTTTGTTCAGCTATCCCAGCAAATCTTTTTTTCAACTGCAATCTCATCCAACATCAGAACATTGTGAGCAATTCCCTGACTTTAGATCTTCATCACCAAACAGCCTTTAAATTTCCAAGGATCTCAGCAAAAGATGGAGTAGAGGGAGATGGAATAATAGCTGGCATTTTGGAATTGGCTAAGAGTTGTCATTCCAGGCAAACCAAGTGTGTGATGCCAACCTGGATGCCACCTAACCTCCAAAATAGGACACCAAGCAGTAGATGCTCCTTTGTATACTCCCTTGGCTGCATCCATGTATATTGTGAGAATGCCCCAAACCCCATGATGATGGTTTAGGCCCAGTTGTAGTAATTGATCTGCATGCTGGACCTTTCCACTGGAAGTAGCAACAGAGAGCCTCAAAGCTGCCTCTTTGATTCAGTAAGGCTTGTTGCCATGCTGAATTACTCCTGTGACACATATATGCACCTGGCTTCTACCCTAATATGCATAATGGAGTACCTTTCATGGACTCAAGTTCACCTTTGAACTTTGAAACACTCTTCTTTACTTTTAGACTACTCCAAAAGCATCACTTGAGCAGCACCAAGCTTGATCCATAGTCTGCTGGACTTTGGATTCCTTATCATGCTTTGGTCTCATGAATAAAGTCGGTTATCTAATGTCCAGTTTGGTATTTATTTACCTAATGGTCCGTGGTGTGCTTTTCCTAGACACTCAGTGATGTTGCTATCATAAGTAATTTAAATCATCCCTGTAGGTAACTCCAGATCATTGAACCATTGAAGTATTCACTTTCTTATTATCTGATCCGGAATGAATATACATTGTGTGATGTCTGAGATCTCAATCTCACACATTCTGGTCCAAGTGGCAGCCTGAAATGTGACAAGCAAACAATTCAAGAAAGTATAGCTGATGATTGTGTCTTATACTATATTACCCAATCACAGAATAAAGAGCAATAGCTGTGGTAAATGCCCCAGTGATCTGAGCCTTGATGGCAAGTCCGCCCACCTTTAACAAAAGCTGCAGAAGCGATCAGAGTCCATTTGAGTAGAGGAAATATGCACTAACAGGTAAAGCACTAATGATTGCTAAAGGCTGTATTGAGACTTTCAAGGTCAGAAAGAACCAAGGCTGTTCCACCCTGAATATCTAAAGATGATGATTGGAGTTGCCCACTGGAATGTGATCAAAAGACCTACCATTCCAAGATGGTGCCTGGGCACCGATGTTCACCAACGAAGCCACAATGGTAGGTACAAGAAGCTGAATATCTGCAAGGATAGTTGTGCTGTTCACTGTGTCAACAGAACCAGTGTTCTAAACAGGGGGGGCTAAGTAATCCCACTTGATATTAGCGCTGACTTGCCTTGATATTGGTAATAGCAGTGTTTACTGTGGCAACAAGGGTCTGAACGTCGCCCTGTATAGCCTAGTCTTTGTTTACCCATGCATGTGATAGTGGAACAAGCATCATACTACAGCACCAGTCAAACCAGAGTTAGGGAAACTACTAATATCATTGTTCAACGTGTCAATTTGGGGCCCGATCTTCTGAGTGATATCGTCCTCGACTGTAACTACATCCCAGGTTGCGAGAGGCGATGCCAAAGTGGAAAAGGCGAAGGGAAGACGAGCAAAGAATCGAAGAGAGTCCATTTGTGCTGAGGGTACATTGTCGAAATGCCCTGAGGTTATATACCCCAGTATGACGCCATTCCTTCTGTCAGTTCAGAGTTTGAGGACGTTACTGTAAGGTAACTGTGACTCCAGGTCACAATGTAACACGGAAGGATGATGATCCGAGGGGCAGTGCCGCTCGGAATATTAAGGGGACGTTTCAGTAGTATTTAGAAATAACTTTCTATCTTCCTTACCTCTTTGTACTACGGTATTTTCCAGTATAGAAAGAGGTCAAACGCAGTCTTGCGTGACAGGAAGCTGGGAAGTGTTACAGTTACTCAGCTGAAGAACTCCGCATACAATCAACATTTTGCACTATGAATGAGCCAAGCTTCAGAGTGCAAGCTACCGTTAGCAGGCCAATGCATTTGCATGGCATTTCCGAGTCCTTTGAGTTCCACATAAGTTCGAGCAAGGTTCAGCAGAGATCAGAGATATGATGGTATCTAGAAGCAATAATAAATGATTATGAACTCAGAAGTATGCAAAGTTCAGCAAAAAATGCCATGCAACATCATAGGAGAGGCAAGGAAGAGAGGGAGAGTAAACAGCATACACAGATTAAAATGATCATCAGTGTTGTTCGCTTGCTGTTTGCTTGGAACTCCTTCTTAAACATAATGCAGAAGGCTGGTCCCGGCTGGAGCAAACAGGCAAATTTTCATGGTTGCCTAGACATATGCATAATCAGCAAACATTCCTCACCATGGAACGGAGGGGCGCGAGCACGCGTTGGGCTGGGTACTTAGCGCTGAGCCTGAGCCCCAATCGGGAAATGGAGTCAACGTCGAGCCACTGGTATCTGTCGCAGAGGAGTTGAATGTGTCAGGCAAGAAATCATTCTGATATCCCCGTAATATAATTTGCGTCTAATTGAAGGTCACGAGCATGCGATGCCGTCGGAATATGAAAGTTTAAATGTCCGACCGGCATGACACGAAAATCAAGCAGGATGATGGGTTGAAAGACCGAGTCCTATAAATAGGACTCGGAATCCTACCGTGCACAGCTGTATCATATGGCAACACGGACGGGCCAGCCTCGTTATAGAAATGAAACTAATGGCGGCAGATTTCAAACTCAGAACCCGCTCGGCAAGGTGTCAACAACGTTGAAGGCCCCGCCGCGGGCATCTTATATTGAGTGTCAAGGTATTCCTGATATAAGGTCTAGGTTTTCAATCTGCACGCTCCATACACCGTCTTCATGGACACTGTGACAATGGAGCTCGGGTCCTTGGTACACTTCCGTTCAGACCTAATTTGAGGCTTACCTAGTATCTCCAAGCTCGCGGGTTGTTGCGTGGACATCCTGCTACAGGGTATTCTTTCTGTACAGGTACCGTTGTTTCCCAGAGTCCTTGGTGCCTTTGCTTTTGTTGTGCAAAAGTCCCATACTTATTTTAAGCATTACCGTGATGACCGCCTGTTCCTCAAGTTGGCGGTTGCGGGCTTGGTACTCTTCACCACCCTCAAATCTTGCCAGTCTTTGTATGTAACCCGATTTGGCAGTAGCCGAGTTGCTCATTGCCCAAGCGGAATGCTATGGGTCGAGCTGATAGGCACATTTGGCAATCCAGAACTTGCATTTAGCACATACAGTACGCAATTGGATCATTCATATGAATGCCCTAGCAGTGAGGACATTTGACAGTTCCAGATTCATTGGTTTAGATCGGTATAGGTGGCAGCCCTAGGCTCATACGTTCGATCATACTTCTGTTATCGCCTCTACTCCATCTCGGAAGCTTGGTGGGCGGTGGCACTTGTCGCTTCTACAGATGTTCTGGCTCTTAGCGCATCGGTATGTTGACTCGTGTCTAGTGTTCAAATCATCACATCTTCCAAGTACTATCAGGCCTTTTCTGGCTCTGAGAATACCTATAGGGATGAGATGGTCCTGCTATATTGTGAGGTCCACACATTTTGTCTCCAAAATTGTTCATTGACCTTTCCTTGACAAGTTGCACTCCATTTCTCTATTGTTTTCGGTAAGTGATTGTTCGAGTTGGCCAGATCACTCTAATGACGGTGATAAAGTCGGGGATATGCTGTTAACCCTGCTGACAGCGTTCTTTTTGATCCGGTCCAAGAAGGAAGTTTTACCCCGAGCGTATGGCATCCTCAACGCTTGCAGATGAAAACCTAGACCTTATGTCAGGAAAACCTTGACACTTAATATAAGATGCCCGCGGCGGGCCCGTCACTCCCATTCTATGTGCCTTCAACGTTGTTGACACCTTGCCGAGCGGGTTCTGAGTTTGAAATCTGCCACCATTAGTTTCATTTCTATAACGAGGGTCCGTGTTGCCATAGTATCAGGCGGAAAATTTGTCTCCCGGCTGGTTACATCAGAGGCCTTAGGCTAGGTGATATTGTATGTAATGGTATGTAATGTCTGTATGGAAGATTTTGTCTTCCGGAGTTGGGTTTTCCCAGAATTGAGTAAATCTTCGACTTCAGGTTGTGGCGCAGCTATCAGAAGGAACAACATTCATGCACGAGCTGTATCAGGCAGCAATTTCGGCTCCCAGCTGGTCAGTGTGTACATCAGAGGTAATATTGTAGGAAGATTAGCTTCTTTATGTCTTCCAGAGTTGGGTTTCCTCAGAATTGAGTAAATCGTCGACTTCAGGTTGTGGTGCAGCTTTGATTCATCAGAAGGAACAACATGGTTTGAGGATTAAAGCATCTCCGGTTTATCTGGCAGCTGTGAAGTTCTCACACAGGCGACATTGACATTCTGAGACTTGGGAGTCTCGAAGTGCTGTCAGTTGACAGAGATCTTGCCCAAATGCCAGATAGGGCCACGTCGTTCCATAGACTGAACTACCGCAGCGCTAACCCTTTGGACTCTCTTTTTCTGCATTACGGGTCTGTCACTCTTGAGAGGATAATGGATATGTCATAAACTACCCTTCAGCCACATTTCTTATAAAGCGAAAAATAGTCTTAGTGATGCGTTGACGTCGGATCGTTCTTTTTTACCGCATTAAGTACTTTGACATGTTCAAGCTTAAGTGGTAGCACACCGTCATCTTAAACATGCCGATTTCTACCTGTCAACAGCTAGCCACGACGCCAGCCTTCAAGTTCGCAACAGCCTCGTTGTGACTCGGGGTTTGTGTTCCTCTTTTGCTGATTCGTGACATCTAGAACTTACCAATAACAGACCCTCAGTAAACGTTCCATTTGAGTTCATCCAACCATATCACGCAGCTATCAGAGAGAGTTAGACCGTTTAGAAGTTCTTACAAGCATTCATCAACGGTTCTCTGTTGTGGAGTCTCTTTTCTTCCTGCTTTCCATACACCTCGCTAAAAAAATGCTACTAAGACACTTGCCTTACGGCATGATGAAAACTCTCTTGGTCTGAGACGTCTGCAGCACGAGTAGTGGCCTTGTTCGTGCAGCGTGGGCCCTAGCCGTTCCTTATTGGGACGGTCTGACTATCTTTGAAGCAGTTGATGCTTTTGAACCATATATTTTGTTCACATTGTCAGGCCTCGTCTCTAAAAAATCGGCCTTCCAGGGTCGGTCATTCAACGTTCATGCTCCACTGGGATACTGACTGACTTGCTGCTTCAGCTACCGATTTCCCCCCCCTGGTTCTTAACAATCTTCAACACCTGAACGCAAGTTATGCCGATCTCGCGGATGCATTGATTGCTAATCAACCTGTCGGTACATTTCTTTGGTGCCCAAGTTGATCTTCATCGTCTTGCAGGATGATCTGGTTGCGAACGCGACAATCATCAAGAATACTGTCACTTCGGCATTTACCTTGGCTATTGAGGCCTATTCGAGTTGATTGAGCAGCACTTATTGTGTATAGGACACAGAAATAAATCACTGATTCTACTGGCTTGAGCATACTCCAGAAGTGAAGCAGAGGAGTAAAATGTTCGTCACATTCATCACCCTTAAATAACACTTCGAAAGGAAGGTTCCAGTTCGTCATATCTCTGATCACAAAATGCAAAAGGTTGCCGTACAAAATATAAAGTTAGTTCATCAGAAATACGAAGCGAATTCTTTGGATGATGGTTTAATGATCTTGAAGAAATTAGTTTGCACAGGTGTACCCACAGTGTGGCCTTACCCTAGCCTCGCTCTTCTCTTGTTGTGCCTAATGTCCCACTCCGTTCAACAAAACAAAATCCTACTCGTTTATTTTCATGCACACTTGATGGCGCATGAGATTGATTGCCCCGGGATATTCATAGACACTCCAGTATTTCTTCCCACATATAAACATGGCGGGGACCTCGATCTTCTTTCCGAAGTAGATCTCTAAGACTATTTTTCGCTCTACAAGAAGTATGGCTGAAAGGTAATTTATGACATATCCAATATCCTCTCAAGAGTGGCAGACCCTTAATGCAGAAAAAAAGAGTCCAACAAGGGTTAGCGCTGCGGTAGCTTAGTCTAGACTCTATGGTGAACAACGTGGCCACAATATCTCCGTCAGCTGACAGCACTTCGAGACTCCCAAGTCTCAGTATGTTATAATGCCACCATGTTGTTCCTTCTGATCAAAGCTGCGCCACAACCTGAAGTCGAAGATTTACTCAATTCCGGGAAACCCAGCTCCGGAAGACAAAAAGAAGCTGATATGACGTGTACATACACTTTTTTCCTTCCCTCCTTCCATACAGACATGACATACAATGACTCCACGGTTGCCACTCGGTTGCCACGAACGATCCCTGCACGACAGATGATTTCCATTTCAAACAGGGACTCGGTTTGCACTGATCAAGGGACATAGCCATGGCACGTAAGTATGTTGCTCAAAACCTGGTTCTTTCTTTTGACTCGCCAGGTCTTGCTGACTAATTGCTCATTCACGCTACACAATACCACTCGTTCTATGTAATGCCAGTTCCATCCTCTGGAATGATCTTCGAGGGGATGGCAGTAGATCCATCAATACACTTGTTCGGAAGCTTCCTCCATTCCTCAATGGATAAACGGTCTCAAGAAGATACCTATTACAGACAAATTGTACTCCATATAGATTATAGGGACCCATACAAGGAGCAGTTGCTCCAACTCCGAGTCGGAAGAAGCAGAAGCAGTGCCACAGACAGCCTCTTTGGAAGCAATGAGCTGGAGGATTCAGAAGCAGTGCCACAGAAGCTGACTATATATGTACCGAACCTTAAAGGCCTTGAGGTGGTGCAGTGACTATTTAGGATATAGCTATCGGCATGGAATATCATACTTGGTAATAAATCAGGCCTGGCATTAGTCAAAACCCTGCTTGGTACAGCTCATGCACTGTAGTCTTACGCTGAAGATGCGACAGCATGACAAGATTGATTGTACCTTGGAGTGAGTGACGTGAAGCGATGATCGGAACTAGTTGGTTGCCCCATTGGTGGCGGGTCTTTCTATGAAAGTCCACATTTGAGCTTCGCCAAATTCTCTACGTTCCTTCATAGTGCCTGTAATTAAATCGGAGTCAGAGAAGTTCCCCGGAATGGCAAATGAATATCGACAAAATGTTAATAGTAAAGCCCTTCGCTTATCGTTATCGCCCTTGCTTATCGCAGAATTACAGCCAAGCGTGTGACGGCCATCAGAAATCAAGTGTTTGGCTTGAGATTCACAGCTAGATGATCAGATGATGGCACAACGGCATCTCGCTGTTATGTTCTCCGAGTCGGAGATTAGCTACAACTCCGGAAGATTCATTCTTTGATCATTTTCGTCCCGCGTTCCCGTAGACATCACTTTTAAGCACCATGTTATTTCAAGTCTCTCCTTAACCTTTCACTTTGCAATTTGGTATGCATACCATTCGAGGACGCCGATCCTGGACTGCTCAAGAAGACCAGCTCCTCCGCGATGCTGTGGAAACAGGTTCGCCATCATTGTCTTTCTGTTCTATGGCACTGAGCTCACTTTAGAGGACCCTGGAAGTCCCAGTCCTTCCAAGTGGCATGCTATTGCAAGACATGTTCCCAATCGCACTAACAAGGATTGTCGCCAGCGCTGGTTTTCGAAAATGGCCTCAGAGATTGTTAAAGGAGGGTGGTCACCTGATGAGGATGAGCGTCTTCTGAACGCAATCGAAAAATATGGGACTAGGTGCTTTGAGTCTCATTATTCTGATACTGTGCCTTAACACACTGCAGGTGGACCCTGGCTGCAACAGAGGTACAAACCCGAAATAGCGATCGTCTGTGCTTCAATGGTATTGCATCCAAGATGCTAATCTATTGTTCAGAGTGTGCAAAGCGTTGGACGGATATTTTGAATCCAACAATTGATCGCACTTCCTGGTCACCTGAAGCGGTATGGTTTATATGCAAGTTTAAGCGAAGCTTACTGATACGGGCCGTCATCAGGATGCTATACTTATCAAGGCGGTCAACGAGCATGGAAAAGTGTGGACAAAGATAGTGAGGACCTACTTTCCAGGTAGGACAGGACTCGCAGCAAAAAACAGGTTAGTCATTTTGTTAAAACACTCGGATTTTAACTTTTCTTTAGATACACTAGCTTAACTCGCTCTCGCTCGTGCTCCAGGACTCGAAACACCTCCAGAAAACATTATAGCAAATCCCCCAGCACATCGTCGTCGTCCAGTAGTTCCTCAATGCCTTCAACCCCCGATCCTTCAAGTCCCTGTTCGATTATTCCATCTCACCACTTAGAATCGTTTTGGAGTTCTTCGAGTTTGTTATCTAAGGCTCCCGATATACTGTCACAATTCAGCAACCCTCCCGAATATAACAACTCTCCACTCCCAGTAGAAGAAAACTTTGCAATGGAAGCTGTCACTGCTACATCTATCTCTGCATTGTCAGATGACATTTTCACCAACAATTATGCCTTACCTTCCCCATTGTCACTCCCAGTAGAAACCTCTGCAATGGAAGGTGTCACTGCTACATTTATCTCTGCACTCTCAGACGACATTTTCACAAACAATTATGCTTTGCTTTCCCCATTGTCGACCTCGTACTCATCACAATTCGCTCCATATTCACCTGACCTCCAACTCAATCACTACGAGCAACAAACACTTCGGACAACTATCCCCCCTTCGTTTGCGACCTCTCTCATAAATGACAAGTGGGATACACTGCATGTCTCTCACGATCGTATATCATAGGACCGATATTCAAGAGGGCTAAGCCCCGTTGTGAGTCCGACTCGGACTAGGACTCACCAAGTCGTGTAGTTTGCGCTTCTGATTTGATTGAATTCTACTGCAGTTCTTCTATACACGCATAGTCTTCCATGTCGTAAACAACACAGCTGTTTTTTCGAATCTGCCAGATCCAGGGCCTAGAAGGACCTAGAAGGCATATATTAGGATGGCCCTGAATTTAGTAGTTGGACATCCTTCGATTGTGCAATGAGGCGGACTGTTTGAAAAAAAAAAATTGTTGCGAAAATTTTATCGGTTCATTAAGCGGCTCTCTCCGGGATGCACGGAACTCTCGTGGCGGCCCGAGATCGGCGGTATATCCCACCATTGACTTCTTGAAGCCGTTATATAATAGAGTATCATGTTCATGAGATAAGTATGTCAGCTTGCATGAGTATACAGCAACCTGCAATGACTTGGCATGCCGGGACCTATAAATAGAACCGGAACCAATGCGATTGTTGCATTGTCTCACGCTTTACAATCAACGACTCTAAACCATCACTGGCATCAGTCTTGATGGTTCAGCTCGATCTTCCAGTATTCCCTCCAGAAATATTTGACCGCATTATTGAGTTCTGTCAAGATGATCATCAAGTCCTCGCGACAACCAGTCTCGTGTGTTCCGAGTGGCTGCCAGCCAGTCGCCGTTATCTTTTTAGCACGATTATTATTCGACCATCTACTCTGATAGAATTCTCAGTGTTGTGTGGCTCCGGTCGTCCTACCTTTTTTCACCACATCCGTGACATTCGTCTGGAAGACGACTGGATTCACAAAATTGGTGAGATAAATCTCAACGACTCTCCAACTCCAACACAACACGCATTCATAAACGAAGAGTTGCTTTCGTGGTTTCCGCATCTTCCCTCCGTCAGCACCATAGCATTTCTGGATGAAATGAAATGGGATTCCCTAGACTCTATAGTTCGCTTCGGGTCCCTTCTTCCCAACGTCGACACTGTTAGCTTGATAACAGACAAGGTGGAAAAGGTAAATGATATCTTTCGGGCTTTTCCGCATCTCCGTATTCTCTTCTTCCCTGGGATCATGCGTTCTCAGCCACGGTACCGTTCGACAGCCCTCATCGAGCTTCCCCAGTCAACCTCAGACACCATTCTCCCATCAGGTCTTGAGACACTCCGTTTCTTTGACACGAGAAACCGTGACGAGTTCATCTGTCGTATTCCATTCGGATCAATCCAACTAGACAGATTCCACTGTCGAATCTCAACGGCCGAAAGCCCACGGTCACTACACAATCTGATCCTATTCATCAAACACCATTGTCTCGACGTGTCGGACCTGCGTTTGGAAGTCAAAATAGCGTGCATTCCTCAAAAACCACAAAGGGATGCTCAGTTCAATAGCGGTGAGGTTCTTTCAACTCTTTGATGATTAGATGACCGACTTGAATAGTTTTCAAAGAGTTCATCGCGCTCTTCTCACAGCTCCGTCAACTGCATTGGTTGACAATGATCATAATATACGACGTTTATGACACGAAACTCCCGGAATGGGTTTACGAGTCTCTAGATCGTCTCAACCCTGATCTGGATATATGGGATCTGCAACTTTGCTTCTGGATCCCTCCAGAGCTTGAGCTGACGATCGGAAAGGACTGGGACCAAGACACGTTCTTTGATCGACACCGTATATGGCCTATCTTCCTCCAGAAAAAGTTTAGGCATATGAAGACGGTGCCTGTGTGGCTCTATAGTCAGCAGATGGATACGGGTGCCTTATGGGTTAGATTTGTACTGCACGGAGGTTGAACAGATGCGTGTGAAAGGGATATCTACCCACTTGCCTGTTGTAAGGTACTTGAATGACGATTATGAATAGTCTCGAGTTAGCGCTCCTCAAAATGGCAAAGCAACTTTAACAAGCGCCATACGCGCTTCAGGTTTCGGCCTGGGATCTCCCCTTTCGACTCTGAGCACCACAACCAGCTCCCCTTAGGCTTCTCAAAGTCTTCTCAACCACGACTAATTGCTTGCTTGCGTCTCTTCTCATATACCATTTGTCTCGACGCGAGGTCACAACGTATGGCAATCTTCTCAATCTGATGAAGGTATCTAAATCCTCGAGGTCGTGGACGGACCTTGAAGCTTGAAGCTTGAAGGTACTTTGCTTCGCATCCAGACCGCCGCCTCAAATCTGATTCGATTAGTCGTACTCAGAGGGTTAATTCCGAGATCTTGGGGTCAGCGTGTAACTTTTGTGAGTGACCGCCGGTAGTATCTTAACAACTGTTCCTACTAGCTCTTCGCATTCGTTATTAGTTTCCACGACTTTGTCGTCGAAAGAGCAGTGAATATTTGCTCACAACGTTCTTCACTTGCTTAAAGCCCAAGTAACATTCATCATCCGAGGCCAATTGTTAGCAGCGATGCGTCCAACTACTCAATAAGCTAACATATCTTGAAAACTGTCGTTGTGTCCACACAAGTACTCTCAATCCACTCAAGTAGCGCTGTGAGTCATACGAAGCAATACTGATAGTCAGTCTACAGCCTCGACCAATTGTTCGACTCGAGAACGAATAACCAATACAAATGAAGTGTGTACTAGGCATTACACCGCACAACACATAATATTACTCCCATTACTAATCGATAATCTAGTCCATTATACGAAACTATACAGTAAAAACGCGGCAGGAGTGTCGAGTAGACAAAACCCGCTTGCCAGCCTCGAGATCTCAATCAATCCAGAGATCTATTGTAACCGGAAATGCAAAAGCTTGAGCTTAATCTCACCATAACAACTAGGCCGAATACGTCCGAATACCATCAATTCTCCAACCTAGAATCTATTCTTTCACTCCGTTTCGAGGAATCGCAGGACAATTGCAGTCAGAACCCTAGAACAATCATTCCTCTTACGAACGAGCGTCGGGACAAACTAGAAAGGCAACACGGCGAACAAATCGTGGATGCGGAGGTCAAGATCCCTCTCAGACTAGTACGGATAGCTAGTGAGAGACCGGTGACGAAATCGAGATTTACCGGTTACTACAATCAGACTACGCCAAAGTGAAACGAAATGCAATCTATCACACGGTGACCAAGGGCTTGGCCGGAATCACGGAGTGTACCTTGCACCGATGATACTAATTTGAGTGGTACGAGGTCCGTATTATCTAGGTACACGCAGAGTACACTACCCTTGCACGACTCGAGACAGCGTGGACGATTTGGATGGATCCACTCCAGTCATGATACCGCTGTAAAGATATCGATTTAGACTTCGCATCGAGACGAATGACGTATGCTACATAAATATTCGGCCAACTGAACGAGAGGCTGTCCTTTCTGATATCGTTTATAAGTCGTATGTGATCATCACTGAACCTTTCCTCTTAAAAGCAACACCGTATACGAGGGTATCATACATGCCCGTAACATGAATTGCACATAGTCCGGCGGTTCCGATTTTGACTCGACTGCAAGTAAATTTGCCAACCCTCGAGCCCCCAACTGGACGTGATTGAATGCCCAACTTGCCTCTGCATTATGTTGACGACAGTCCTGAATAGATGTTTGAGCTAGCTCGATTCTGGGATTTGGATTCACCTACACAATATTTCTCATGACGTCCTCCCAGCCGAAGCTTCGCTTTTTCAAGCATTCTTAGATTTTATTATGAGTGCAGCTCAGCGGTAAGGAGTAAATATCGGCTGAGAGACGATAGTCGACAGTGTTGAGGGTAATTAGATGGCGATGTCGTTACGAATGGAAGTTTTCTTTTACGAGGATAACGCTGCAACGAGATCAATGAACGTCAGTGGCAAAGAACAAATAGATCTCACGATGTGCACACACCATCACGGTTTACTATTCCAACCAATCTTCGTCGTACGTATCCTTGCAAGGTGATAATCCGGTGTGTTCTGTTGCATGCACTACATTACAGGGAACCGGTATATTTCCCCAATATACCTACCCACACATCCTGATAACCGACAACGAGGCAGAGGCCGAGTCCCTCCAGTTGCATCGCCTACCGAGAGCTACAAACTACGTCAATGAATGTTGGAGAAATAAAAAGAAACAGGCTGATGCTCACCCATGCCATCTGAGCAGAGACACCGTCGTGAAACCCATACGCAACCGGATGTCGTCGAGATCTAAGAAGGATAAGACGAGGACCTGTCAAGGTTTCCGCGTTAACTGAGAATCGCATGGGGAACAGTTCTACGGTAACAGATTAAGGAAACGAAGCTAGAGCAGCGAGAACTTACACAAACAAAGGCGCGATGATACTCTGTATGGTCCCTCACACGTGTCTAGGATGCGGCAGGAGGCTGTAGAGATCCCGTTGTATACATACCTCCATAATAGTCTTGGTGCGTATAGTTGTTGCAGCATAGGAGCTCGCAGAATGACGGTCTATTGGAAATGCGCGAGCATATATAGCCAGCGCTTAAATCTTAACGCCTGACATCGAGGATGGGCAGAGTTCGCAACCTGTACACCTCCATAACAATCTTGGTGCATAGTTGTAGCATATAAACTTGCAGTGAAGGACTGACGGTATGCGGCATACAGTATAGCCAGTAAGCCAGCGCTTCAAACTTGGCGCCTGACATCGAGTTCGCAATTCAGGGGAAGTAAAGACGGTGAGGCTGGTGAGGAGGGAGAATGATTGATCCGAAGTTCCAGGACAGGTCACAGAAAACTTGAACGAGACAGCCTTGCTACCAGCACAAGGCTCAGGCTAGTCTTTCCAAAAGTCGCAAACCGAGTGAATCTCTAACGCAATGATTTCTGCCATTGTAGATAAGCCACAGAATGAACTCACTCTGTATTGTATATTTATCATACTGGCAAAGCATCGTTGAATCGGCGTAACGTTGGCTGAATGGTGGTTGTAAAATCAAATCGGTCACGCGTCCGTCGGCATTGATGCCATTTGTCACACTGTGACTGATCTCATTAGCACGTCCATTAACACCATTGGTTTCTGTTATAATTCAATGGCCCTCAACGTAACACAATAAAAATTGAACACAGGATCTGCTTGCCATCGGATGCGCTTTGTTCCGATTTGATACGGCCGTCACGTCAATTATTGGTGGCACATTCTTTGGATTCGACATCCTTTTGCACTGCTCACAAACTGCTCATCCAAGTTCTCAAGAGCTTGCTGAATCAGTGCGTAATACAGTGGGAATGGATCATCAGGAAACCCGGGTAGCCGCTAAAGGCCACTAAAGGCACTACTAAGCGCTTTCAAGCACTTTAAAGTGGTTCCCGTTTCACTGATGATGGGTTATCTAGCCTATCAGCCATGTATGATGAATCACATCAGCAACTGTTGAATGTCAGAGTCGTTTTGAAATCAACTCGTTTATCAAAGTCATGATCGGGGACCGTATTTCTTTTAAGCGTGGTAAAGTAGCCTCGTAAGCCAATAATAATGGCTTACTAACGAGGTAAATGAGCTCCGAGTCCCTGGATGCTGCTATCTCTTGTAACATGTTTTCATGGAATCCATCAGCTTTGCTTTGCAAGGGGTCGAGCCAATTTAGAATCAATGTGGCTGAGTCGAAGTGTTGTCCTCGGGTAAGCTAGTACTGGAAGTGTATACTTCCCTAATGGTAGTGCATGTATATTTCAGTTTCTCCGTGCCGTGTACTTCAAGCGGCCAAGTGGAGAAAGAGAACACTAGCTGTTTATTTTTTTCTTGCCAAGTATTCAAGTTCGCTTCACTTATGTGATATAATTCTTCCAGACAGATAAACGAGATCAAAGAGATCAAAAAGCAATAATCTACAACAGGAAGACTATACAAATTGATGTCTCACTTGCTGCTGATGATTAGTACGTACTTGTGCAAAATATTGCCAGAGCTGGGAATCGAACGATAGCTTACGGAAGGGAAAAAATGTGTCAGAATCACGCAGACTGCAATGTATACCAACTGAGCAATAACACCACATCCAAATATGGTTTACGTATACTTGTATAGCTAAACAGCTTCCCCTGACTGATCAACTTTGTATCTAGCTGTCATTTATCCGTCGAATGAAGTGAGAGATGTTATCTGACATACGAATGTTTCTCACTCAATATTATCGACGATTGATCGAGATTCGAGAGATGCACCTAGCCCTAGGGAACTTGAAGACAAGGAAAGTGTGCTTCCAGAATCACTGTCTGCATCTCCATCTACTTCATATTCCATACATTCGTGTCTGCTGTTCTTCCTATACCCGCTTCCATCCATTTGGATCGCCAGACTGGTAGTTGGCATTCGACATCTTGCCAAAGTCCTAGCGCGCCCGAACACAGTAGGATCATCACCAGCTTATTTCAATCTAAAGCCTGAAGCCGACATTGTGTCCCTATTGCTTCCAATCTCGGCCTATAGCTATGGATAGCAATGAATACTGATACTGTTTTTTCATTCCACGTACAAGGTCGACTCGGATGAGTTTTGTTAAGTCTTACCTCTGGCAATTGATGATGATACGTACAGTGATTCTGGCTCCGAAGAACCATGTGTTCGACTCCCAGCACACATCTCACTTGGATATTTTGTTGTTGAATCTCATGTCTTCCGTTTCGTCTAATCAGGACTTGTTGAGGAGTCCCAGTACATAGAATATATTACCTCCTGCCTACACGGTACCTTTGAGAAGAACAATAGCCAACATATTTAATCTTGCATGGATCTAATTGTATA
>QLOY01004708.1:0-13335 GCA_003313965.1 Megacollybia marginata
CTTTGCCTGCCAATCAGTGCTTGGAAGCGCTCAATAGTGCCTTTAGCAGCTACCCGGTTCCCTGATAGGCTGACTGGATCAAAAGCATGTGGTATCGGTGCTGAAGCTCTGAAGCGTCATAAGTTGTTCATAAGCTCCGCAAGTAGTAGCAACTGTGGAGCTGCGCATTATGCAAGCATTGTGCATATAGGGGTCTACACAGGGTTGATCTGATTGGTGATGAACGCTTGACCACTCAACTTGATAAACATGATGACGCTGAAACATGCCAGTGGGGTGAATCTCCTCCAAGATTCATATTACCATGACATTCTGGGGCATTCCTTTTGCATGGTGCAAGTATTCTTATTCAGGAGAATGGCCAGTGTCAATTTGAGATTGACTCACTTTAGCAAGGGTCTGATCTACTGTAGATTACGACCAAGTGATCAGTTGATGTTACGCGTTACACCAAGTGATTATTGATCAAAGTGATCGGTCCAGCCAGTAGAGCGTTACATAGGCGGGAGTGATCATTATGTAATACTTCCCGCGCTAAATTTTCATGGCGGCTAAAGCAACAGTTGCTGGAAAGGAGGCTTATAGACTTGCAAAATCAATACCATTCTCTGTTCAAACACAGATATTGCCAAAGAAGAATATCTCCATCCATGACCTTTGCGAGTTCACACTTCCACCAATCCAGGCTACGCTATCGGCGGTCATATCCAAAGCACCATTATTCTTTTCAAAAGATCCCCCTGCTCTCACCAATGCCAATCTTCTACGGAAAATCAGATACCTACCAATTATCTTCTGGTACAGCGCCACCCTTAGATGAACAAGAAGAATTGTTTGATCAATATGAGGACGGAGATGATAGCTCTATCCATGGTCGAAGCACTCATCAAACACATCACATCCGACCCTGACCCCGCAGCCAGTAGTAGCCAGCACTTGACAGTTGACCGTGATGATCTGGGTTACTTTGTCAGAGCTGGTGTTGCTGTCCTGAGGTGAACCAGGAGGATGTTCAGGATCATGATGCGGTAGATCCAGCTGGTAGAAAGATGACGTCAGTTGGAAGACGCAGAGTAGTGAAGCCAAAAAGGTTGGGAGGGGACACGTTATGGGATCAAGATTCGAGTTCTGAAACAGATGATTAATATAAGTAGTCTTTTGTAATGGTTAGGCACGCAGTGTCGGAATTTTTTTTGATAGTTGGTTACGAGTCCTATTTATAGACTCATTCTTTTTTCGAGGCAGGTTTGGTGGTAAGCGCCCATTAAGCGCCCAATCAAAACCTAGGGTTCCACCAACTAATCTCCGAGTCTTGATTATGTTATCAGGGACCCCTGGTACTTCTCTATGGTGCATGTGCCCTAAACACCAGCAATTTGGCAGACCACTGACACACTTGTATTATGTAATGGCTAAGCAACAAGTGACTAAAGCCTAACACCAGAAACTGAAGGTGGTGCATGAGGCCAAACATAGAATCTGAGAGACAGAACATACTGCCATTCGGGCATGTCAGGATTCATGTTTTGAATAGTGTTTGCCAGGGCTCGGCTCGGCCCGGTACCCTGGGATAGGGCTCGGCTTCATTGGGCCTGGGCTTATCAAATTTGAAGCCCAAGCCTAAGCCCCAAGCCCTAGCAGGGCCCGGCCTGGCTTGGGCTTTGCCCAGGGCCTGTATATAAAAATTACATAATACCTTTTTACTCGAAAAGGCCAATGGAAATATGCAGATTCATGTGAATAAAATTTATTCTAAACCTCCTTGTGCTGTATCCAGAGTACCATGCTACAAATTAAGGTCTGCTGTAATAACAATTAGTGCATCACAGTTGGAAAAGAGTACCGAGGCCTGAGAAAATAACAAAACATTAGTAAACTATCCATTTGCAGATGCATTCTGTCAAAATTGGGTATCACTCGGCAAGCTCAGACCCCAGTATACAAGCCCTAGGCCTGTAGGGCTTTGCCCCAGGGCTTTGCCCCAGGGCTTTGCCCCAGGGCTTTGCCCCAGGGCTTCAGGCTTCCAAAATTGAAGCCTGAGCCTAAGCCTTCCCAGGCCGTGATGTTAGGCTCAGCTTAGGCTCGGCTTTCCAGGGCCTGGCTCGGCTCGGCTTCAGGCTTGAGCCGAGCCCTGGCAAACACTAGTTTTGAAGAAGGCCTCTGACTGGGATGGCACATTAGCTACAGTCAGAGTAGATGATTCAACCATGATACTGACACACAATTCTGATGTGATTCTGGATAACATCAGAACTGTCCATTGTGACAAATTGCCTAGAATCATCAGAATCGTTGAAACCCCTCTGGAGGTGTTTTGATGATTCTGTCACAATTGTCAAAAATGATTCTGTCACGATTTTCAAAGATGATTCTGGTCTCCCCACATTGAAGTACATCATGTTTATTCTTATGTAATACTATACAGTTCCTCAACATAATCACAACATGGTAACCATAGCTGAGCCTGGTAGTGCTGCTCCCTCTGTGAAAAATCCTATGATTGGTTCTTAGATATGGACTGAGAATCCAATGAGAATCGTCTTGCCAGAAGGAATATGACGGTCAGAGTAGCAAGGCGATTCCCACACGATTCTGACATCAGAATCATTCCAGAATCGGGTCAGAATCATGGTCGAATTGTCAACTCTGACTGTAGCTCAGACCCTGGTACAGACAACTTGGACAGCAGTCCAGAAGTATCTCCAAGACACTACCAATTACACCTCAAAACAAACCTGCTGAAAGCGATAAGTTGGAAACCATCCAAAAATGGGAACTCCAGAGACTAGCATGTAAACACTAGTCAACAGCCTGGTCACTGTTTGTAAACACAAGTAAATAGCAAGACATATTGTGCTTTAACAAGCACAAAAGTTATGGATTGAGCCACTCACCCTGTTTGGTTACTTAAGTAACTAACTCAGGCACCTTAACCACTGAACCAAACTGACTTGTATAATCTAGCTTAGTATTTGCTATGTATTCCACCACTCAGCTGACTTTACCACTTGATTGTTAACCTTATGGCTTGAATGCCAGTCAATACAAGTAGAATGCCAGTCTATTAGGGATTGAATACAAGTCAATACAAGTTGAATGCTGGTGCACAGGGACTGAATACAAGTCAATACAAGTTGAATGCTGGACTATTAGGGGGATTAAATACAAGTCAGTACAAGTTGAATGCCAGTGTATAGGGCCTGGATCAAGTCAATACAAGTTGAATGCCAGACTATTAGGGATTGAACAAGTTGGTACAACTTGAATGCCAGTGTATAGGGACCATCAGCAAGATAGCAGATGAATGGAGCTGAATGGAGTGTATGAGAGTATGGACAGTATGTCACCATATCACATCCATATCACCCATACTGTCACATACACCTTGCATAGACCTACCATACAGCCTGTACCAAGAAATCCAATACTGTTGCTTATAATGTACCATAACCTCCTACTTCATTAACAACAACAGGTATACTGTATCAATAAGTCCACTTGAATACAGAGTTGAACCAAGTCCAACTTCCTATTAAAACTCTTGCTGACTCACCTGTCTTCAACAGAACTGGCTCCAGAGGCGGCCTGTTCTACAGTTTTGGACAGTTCTGTCAAAATTGCTCAGAATAGAACCAAAGTCCATAACTGGCCAGATTCTGCATGGTCCTAAGTCCATTTCAAGCTCTGATGATGACATGACATTGATGTGACATGGCGGGCGCCTGGCAAATAGCACATGCAAAGTCAACATTTTTCTCCTGCCATCATCATACCCACTCCAGATTTCATCAATTCTCTGCTATGGCCTGTGTTAGTTAGGCACAGAGTGATAGTTGTATGGTGAGCTCTCTCTCAGCATTCCACATTCAGCATTCAGCAGGTAGCACAACTTTTTCGTTTTGCATATTCCAAACTCATCTGGTATGCGGCATATTCATACTGCATCTCACTTTGTTATAGCTATATTTGTCTCTTTATTCCCGCTATCAGTGCAGTAAAGTCTAAACATATATCTAGGGCATGAGTGTCACATTCTGCTTCGCTTCTTAATGCATTCAGGGACAATACAACCCTACAAACTGCATGCAGTCTTCCTGACGTGTCTGATGCGATTGAGTTCTGTTGTTTGTGTTGGCTGGATTGGGAATAGTAAGTTCTACCCACTGCTGCTGTCCCAGACACTGACCATTGTTGCAGTTCTTCCACTCGGACATCACCCTGGAAGGAGCATGGTCGGTTTCTTAATCTTCACTACTATCCGAAGCTAAACATCCTGTAGCTTGGTTTTGGGGTGCATATATTCATCCATTTCGCTTATCGGAGTTTGCCTTCAG
The DNA here is from genome assembly GCA_003313965.1 of Megacollybia marginata. NCBI lineage: Eukaryota > Fungi > Basidiomycota > Agaricomycetes > Agaricales > Porotheleaceae > Megacollybia > Megacollybia marginata. The sequence continues at coordinate 4,335 of QLOY01004708.1, forward strand.
AGTTTTGATGCGGACTGGCTGTGCAATTCAGGATGCAGAAGAATGGCATGTCATTTTTTTTTTTTTGCTCTCTACTTACAGGTGCACCTAGGTTCTATTTGAGCCCACGGGCTCATTACCCTTTCTTTGGCTCTATCATGCAAAATTCAACTTGAAGACTGGCAAGTCAGCCCTTCAAGTTCAACCATGTTTCTATTCTAACTCTTGTCTAGGGCTTCGATGTCAATGAGGTATTATGATTCATTGTTCAGTAATATTAATCGCTTATTGTCTCAACAGAACCGATGGAACCATATGCGATGATCAGATGGTTGGTGTCAGGGAATGTTAGAGAGACATGTAGGATTGAGATACAGCTAGCATAGTGGCAATGTCGTCTGTATGTACATCAGAATATATTGTGTTCTATGTCAAAATGGATCCATAATAGTACATGCTCTATCTGTATAGGTGAATGAAAAGATAATATTTGTATGTATACATATGGTCCATTCATCCATAAGACTGTATGTGTCCGTCTATGTACCTATGTGTGCATACAGACTTATGGAGGTATGAGATGAATGGAGCATATGTGACATATGCTCCATTCATCTGCTATCTTCCTGATGACTGGATATAAGTCAATACAACTTGAATGTGGGACTACTAGGGATTGAATACATGTTAAATGCCAGTGTACAGGGACTGAATGCAAGTCAATACAACTTGAATGCAGGACTTGAATACAAGTCAATACTAGTCAAATGCCAGTGTATAGGGCCTGGATACAAGTCAGTACAGGTTGAGTGCCAGACTATTAGGGATTGAATACAAGTCAGTACAAGTTGAATGCTAGTGTAAGGCGACAAGCAAAATGAGAGCTTATCAGGCCACTCAAAGACTCGGTGAAACTTATAATACCAAAACTAAAGAATACAGCAAATAGCTAAGGGCTTAAATACTAAATGGTTATCTGGTCAACGAGTAAGAGTAGGTGGAGCAGGGAGATAACAAGGGAAAAAGATAAGCTATCTGTGCCGCATGTTCTGTGATAAGCTATCTTAAAAGATAGCAGATAAGGGAAATGAAAGATAGCGTGATATGAAAGTGAAATGAAACAGGGTTCTGATAAGACACGTGATTTGGGGAATTCGTAACATTACCCCCCCTTTAAGGTCATGGTCCCCATGATGGTGTCGTGAATTGGAACATAGGTTTGAAGGAATTGAGGATAGTTCAGTTAGAGGTGATGATGATTCCTTGATTTGAAGATGTGGGTTTTGGCTTGTGGGGATATTTCTTGTGGAAGTTGTCCACTTCCTCTTCGGCATGTCGGACATTTCCGCAAGGTTCCCAAGAGTTTTCTGCATCGGAAAAGCCTTTCCATTTGACCAGGTATTCAATATATCGACCCTTTTTGCGACTGTCAATGATAGATTCAACTTCAAATTCTTCTTCTTCTTTGATTAGATCTGGTGGTGGTGGTGGTTCGTTAGGTTGGATGTCGAAAGAGGGTTTGGTGAAGGGTTTAAGTAGCTCTTTGTTGAACACATCGTGTTTTCGTTGCCAGGTAGGATTTTGTGGTAATTTGAGCTGGTACGCCGCTTGCCCCACCTTCTCTATGATTACGAAGGGTCCATATCATAAGTGATCTAATTTCTTGGCAGGTCGTTGGGTTTTGATATTTGTGCCCTCTAGCCATACTAGGTCTCCAGGTTCGTACTCTCGAGATTCGGAGCGGTGTTTGTCAAATTGTTGTTTCATTGCGGCCTTTGCTAGGGCCAAAGCCGCTTCTGCTTCCTGTCTGGTGTTGGAGAGTTGTTTAACCCATTCTGTGGCTGAAGGTACTTGATCTCTCTGCAGCTCTGTGCCGGTGTAAGGGTGGTAACCATGGTTGATGAAGAAGGGTGATTGTTTTGTCATGGAATGAACTTGATTGTTGTAGCTGAATTCCATGATGGCACACCATTCGCTCCAGTTGTCTTGTAGGTAGTTGACAAATAGGCGAAGATATGCTTCTACCTCTTGGTTTGCCCTTTCCGTTTGGCCATCTGTTTCTGGGTGGTAACCTGTAGATAAATGCCATTTGATGCCAAGCTGTTTGCATATTTGATGCCATGCTTTGGCCACTGTTTGGGGTCCTCGATCTGATATTAAGACTTCTGGAAGACTGTGGTATCGGATTACTCTATCTCGTATGAGATTGGCAAATCCCTTGGCACTGAGTTCCATGTGTGTGGGTTCCACATGTATGCAGTGGCTGTAGGTGTTGGTGAATACTTCAATTGCATTGAAGCTGTTGGACTCGGGGAGGGGTCCAATCATGTCTGCTGTGACTTTACGCCATGGTTGTTTAGGTATGTCGTGTGGATTAAGAGGGGCATGTAGTGGTTGTCGATCAATTTTATCTTCTTGGCATTTGATATAGCCATCAACGTATCAGCGAATCATCTTCTGCATCTGAGGCCACCAATAGTTTCGCTGAATAAGTTCCTGGGTTTTGTATCTCCCTGGATGTCCAGCTAAGGGATTGTCATGGTGGTCTCGGATGATTCATTCACATAGTTTGTGGTTTTTTGGCACATATATCCGATTGTCATAAAAGATTAGTCTGTCTGATTCTTTCCATTTCTTGTCTCTACCTTCTAAAGCTTGTTTGGCTGAAGGATCTAGTTTTCGTAATGGATCCTTTAGCTCTGGTAGGTATTCTGGTGGATTGTGAATCACAACTGCTTCTAGCACTCTGAAAGTCATAGGCGCTAGCATGATGACATTTTCATTGTCTTTGTGCCCCATGTCATGATCTGGCCTTCTAGATAATAGATCTGCCCGTTGGTTTTGTTTGCCTGGTTTATGATGGAGGGTATAGTCATAGTCTGCTAGTTCCGTGACCCAGCGGGCTTGTCGTCAATTAAGTTTCTGAGGTTGTTGGAAATATTGTAAGTTTTGATGATCTGTCCAGATCTCAAAGGTTTGTCTGGCTCCTAGTACCAGGTGCCTCCACTCTGCTAAAGCTTCCATGATTGCGAGCATCTCCTTGTCATAGATCTCGTAGTTTCGTTCTGTGGGTGAAAGCACCTTGGAATGGAAGGCGACCGGGTGCCATTTGCCTTCTATCTGTTGTGAGATTACTGCACCGATCGCTCCTTCCGATGCATCTGCTTCTATCCTAAATTGTCCTTCATCTTCAGGTATACGAAGGCAAGGGGCTGTGGTGATGGTTTCTTTTAAGGTGTCAAAGGCTGTCTGTTAATCTGTTCCCCACTTCCATGCATCGTTTCCAGTTAGTTGTGTCATGGGTTTTGCGATTTTGCTGTAGTCTTTGACAAATCTCCTGTAGAAATTGCAGAACCCTAGAAATTGCTGTAGTTCCTTCTTGTTGTTAGGAACTGGCCATTTTCGAATGCCATTGACCTTGATTGGGTCCATCTCGACCTTGCCTTCAGAGACAATTAATCCTAAAAATTCTATTTGTTGTTTTTCGAACTTGCATTTTTCTGGTTTTAAATAAAGTTTGTTGGCACTGAGAATGGATAAGACCTGACGAACGAGTTTACGGTGTTCATCTAGGTTGTTGGTGAAGATGAGTATGTCGTCTATGTAGACGAGAACCTTTCCGGTATTGATTAGGTCTCGTAAGAGTTCATTCATCATCATTTGGAATGTGGTGGGTGAATTAGTGAGTCCGAAAAACATTACCAAGGGTTCAAATAACCCTTGATTGGTGAGGAACACTGCCTTCCATTCGTCTCCTTCTTTGATTTGTACATTGTTGTATCCCCATCGTACATCAAGCTTCATGAAGTATTTGGCGCCCTTCAATTTGTTTACTAGCTCTTGGATGAGGGGGAGAGGATATCGGTTCTTGATGGTCATGTCGTTAAGTTTCCGATAATCTTGTACTGGTCTCAGTCTTCCATCTTTCTTTTTGATAAAGAAGAAAGGCAAGGCCATTGGAGATTTAGAGGGTTGGATACATCCAGTGCGTAAATGTTCTTCGAGGAATGCATCAAGTTCTTTTTGTTCATCCAGGTTGAGGGGATACACTTTGCATCCCATTGGTTCTGATCCTGGTTTTAGTTCTATGGCATGGTCCCAGGGTCAGTTTGGTGGCAGGGTATCGAATTCGGTTTTCTCAAAGACTTCTTTGAACCCCTTGTACTGTTCTGGGATCGGATCCATCTTTTTGTTTTTCTCGAACTCTTCTGCCAGTGCATTGGCTATGGACTGATGAGCTCATATGCCAAAGGCCTTGTTCCTTCAGACATTGCGAGGCGGTTTTGGATATTTCATCCAAATTCTATCTCCCTCTTCTACATCTTCTGGTTCTGGTTCTGTGTACCCGCATGCTGAAGGGCATCTAGTGAAATTTAATGATCCATTAGTCCAATCGACTTCTGGGTTGTGAAAGCTTAACCACTCATGTCCTAAGAACACATCTGATTGTCCTAGGTTGGTAACTGCGAACTTTTGGATTTCAGAGTGTCCTTCTATGATCATTTTCATTTCCACGTAATGTGTGATTTTCCCGTTGTTGTTTTCCATGCCATCTGTGTTGTACGCTGAGATCGGGTGTTCCCATTTGTGCAGGGACAACCTTTTTTCTTCTGCAAACCATTGACTGATACAACTGCCTGTGCAGCCACTATCAAGAAGCGCTTGTGTTTGATACTTGGTTCCTTTCTCTAGATCCTGGAGTTCTATTTGGACGTTCAACTCCTGATCTGTTTTTGTGGTTCTGAAGATGAATCGTTTTGGTTCATGGAGGTCTTCTAGCCAATCTAGAGCTTCGTTGGTTGGAATACTTAGCAGTTGTTTAACAAGGTGATGGTTCACTTCTCGTTGTTTTTGATCATGTACCCACTGCTTTAGTGTTCCTATTCCTGCTTTGGCAGCTAGGTCCCGTAATCGTGATAGAACCCATAAGGAAGAGAAAGGTTTTGGTTTCTTTTGTTCCGGTGGTTGTTCCTGGAAGTGACCCGAAGAAGGAAGTTTAGGTTCTTCGTCTTCAACTTCTTCAATCATTGTCTTCCATTTGTTCTTCGTTTTGACACTGGACTCTTTTGCATGTGAAAAGGATGTATTCCTATTATACAATGCCTTGGGGCATGTCTGACAAGAAACATGTGCATAAGAGTCCTGAACTGGGGATGATGAAGTCGCATCTACTTCGCTCCCATCTAAAAACCCGCAGCTTTCTTTAGCTGCTCCTTCTGTTCGTCCGTGATTTCCATGAAGTCGATGGTTTCCAACATGCGCATGGTGAAAGGTCATTTGGGTGGAGGTTTGAGATGACAGTATCGACCATTGTGACAATCTGGACATTCTCCTCTACAGTCTCAGGAGAGGTGACATCCCATCTTCTTGCAGTGTTGACATTCAAGCAGTCGCTTGGTTCGTGCTGTGTCAATATTCATGGGCTGTCCTTGTCCTCCATAGGTTTGGGCCGGTGTATATTGTTCTGAAGCGGTATGAGTGGTTCGTTGTTATGGCACGTGTTGTCGGGGCGGTATAGGCTTTCCAGTATGAAAGGCGCTGAATCTAGACTTTTCTTCTTCAAGCGCCATTTCTATGTTGTACAACCTTTGTTTCACCCCTTCGTATCTGTTTGGAATAGGTATGCCTCCCCTGTATAACTCTGTGGTGATTTTGCGTCGTACTTGGTTCTTCAGGAGGTCGATGAGGACATTGTCTAGCTGTCGATATCCCGCTGTCGCGGCTTTGAGTTCAAACCTAGTGAAGTACTCCGTTAAGGAGTCCTTTCCTTGTCTGAGTTGTCGTAGTTCATTAGCCGCATTGATTTTCAGATTTGGATCTTCAAAGGCTTTCCTCAGTTCTCTGATGAACTTGTCGTAGTCGTTGGTGTTGAGGGCTCTGAGATAGAAGTTGTCTTCTTTCCAATTTCGAAGCCAGTCTGAGGCGACGCATGCCAATCCGTCTTCTGTACCTAGGTACGAGATGACAAACCAGATTTTTTGTTCATCGTCTCTGAACTCGCTGGCGTACACCATGAGATAGGTTTTGACTGCTAGAATGAATCCTTCCCATTTCGTTTTATCACCCGTGAACCTAGGTGGTTTGGTGATTTTGATCTTTGAGTTGATGTTAGAAGGTGTTGCAGTAGTGGTGGCCAGAATAGGGGTGAGGTTCGAGTTTTTTGGGACTCCGTCGGGGTCTATGATCACGGTGCTTTTTCTGTCAGGCGTTCTGACTAGAATGGTGCCCATATATCCCATTGTCGACTCAAATATTTTTATCATTTCTCCCACCAGTGAGTGTTCCCTTACGTCTTTGTGAATTTCATATGTTGCCGGATCGAGTGAGTTTCCAAGGATACGGACAAAGTGAGTCATTTCTAGTCGTTGAGACACATATAATGTTAGTTCTCATATGATGCGTGCGCCTGCCGGGTCTTTGGGGAAGTAGTATGGCGGTTGTGTGGTGATTATTGTTTGACTGGGGGCTGTTGCCAGGGTAGGTGCTGCAGAGGTAGACGCCTCCGGCATATTGGTATCTTGGTCCGTCATGTTCTAAATTGAACTTTCAGGGCTGATTTGACAGGTGTTAATGTTCTGTGTTGCGGAGTAGAGGTGGGTGCTCCTTCAAGTTCCTTTTTCACGATTGGTAGTTCTTGAAGTGAGGGTCGTGGTGTTTCAGGTTTGGGGGATTCAGGTGGAGTAAAGAAGCTTTCTTCAAATGGCACCGGAATGTTTTCAGGGTCGTCAGCGAAAGTATCAAGAAACTGGTATTCTTCTACCGCTTCTTCAAGAAAGTCGGTTGTAATAATAATGTCTCTGGGCTTGAAAGTCTTTCTGTCTGAATGATATCTGATTTCTGGAATGTACCCGACGTATACGTTACAATAAACGTGGTACGATCTGTCTGGTTGTGTGTGGGTTATGAAGTGGTTTGGTCCATATATGTTATTGACGTATCGAGTTAAGTCAATCAGAGCTGATACTGGCGTACCCTGTCTCGTTAGATAGAGAGGTGTTGATGTGTTGGGTGTAGACGTGGCGGCGATCGTGTTGTCTGATGATGTCGTATAGCGTTCTGAGGGTTTCTTCGACTGCGACTGGGTCATTCTGTTCGATCAGTTCTTGTTGTTGGATAAAGTCGAAGAAATCTCTTTCATCGTCGGTTAGGACATTCAACATCCACAGTAGGTCAACTGAGTGAAGGTAGTGTGATTCTTTTTCAAGAGCTGCTCTGAGCACACCCCAAATTTTCAAAAAGTCTGTATTGGGCACGCTAAAACATCGGCAAGTGGTTATAAACCAATCTTCCAACCGTGCTTGTCTCGCTATTAGGGGAATTCAGATAGAGATTTGGCAATAGGATTCAACAAGGATTCGGATGTAAGTCCAGCCCGGATCCATAGTTTATTTTGATACTCCCCAAATTTGAATCTCGGATTCGGCTGTATTATTTCTAATATGAGGCTGTTGCCGCACTCCAGCAACTGATCAAACCATGCCACATATAACACAGAGGCAACAAGCAGCTGATACACTTCATACAGCCCCTCTTGTACAGCTGGTAACGGGTTAGAAGGTCAAAGATGCGCAACAAGAGGTAGGCCGCTGCTTAGTTGTCTGTGTCATGCCGACGAAGCTGCTGAATCCCAGAATACTCTGAACCTGAAACTTTGCTACTTTATATATCGAATCCGAGATTCGAATCCTGACGAATCCGTGTCGAATCCATCAGGAATCCTCTATCTGAATTCCCCTATTCTCGTTTGAATCTGGGAGAGCGCTGGGGCGTCTCCTCGTCTGATTGTCATTTGCGTTTGTTGCGCTGTGCTGGCGTCTCCGTAGTGCTGTGCTGAAATGATTCTAACTCCGCTGCAAGGAGTTTGCCTTCTTCTGACTGATATGGTTCTGACCACACTGCGGTGTCAAACCCAAAGCTTATGTCTGTATTGATTCCTTTGTCTGTGCTGTTGTTGTCTGTGCTGATCCCAGTATCTTTGTAAAGATGTCCCCACCTTCCTCGGTTGATGTCGTCGAACCGATTTTTAAGACTTATGAAAGTCGCTAGAGGAATGTGAGCGGTGTAGTCTATCGGGTTAGTGTTGGTGCTGCTATCGACGTATTCTTTGACTTCTGGTTCAGTTTCAGTGGTGACACTATTCACCAGATGCTGTAGCATCTATGCATAAATTACTGACAGCTTTCCAAAGAGGTTTTGAATAGATTCTGGACAGCTAATATATGCATAGCCTGGCACAATATGGCAGAGCCACGGCACAATATGGCAAACACGGCACGAATTGATTATATAATATAAAACCTATAGATTATGGACAGACTACCAGCCCTATACAGTACTACATATAGGATGATAATAGGCCTGCGATGCTATATATATTACCTGATATAGTATGCTTATGCATAGGTCACATGATCATATACCATAAGTAGAAAAGGCACTAGAAGCCTATATAATACTACATATAGGACAATAATAGGCCTGCAATGCTATATATGATATAGTATGCTTATGCATAGGTCACATGATCATATACCATAAGTAGAAAAGGCACTAGAAGCCTATATAATACTACATATAGGACAATAATAGGCCTGCAATGCTATATATATATTACCCGATATAGTATGCTTATGCATAGGTCACATGATCATATACCATAAGAAGAAAAGGCACTACCAGCCTCAATAATAGGCCTGCAATGCTATATATATATTATCATATATAGTAAGCTTATGCATAGGTCACATGATCTTATACTATAAGTAGAACAGGCTTAAATATGCATTTGAGATGGTAACTGATATAAATATAGTGTATATGTATAAGAATTAGGTAGATCACATGATCTGATTACAGCAAGCTATTTTTAGCTAGAGTAAAGAAAATGTAGAAAATACCAAATATAAAAGATAGGACATGCCTAGCATGCCCAGATTAGGCAAGTTATGACTGTGGGAAATTTTGACTTCTTTATATGGACAGATGCAGAATTTCAATGTGGTTCTAATGGTGGTATTCATTT
>QLOY01004710.1:0-21417 GCA_003313965.1 Megacollybia marginata
GACGGAAAAGACTTGTATTTATGAAGCTCATCGGGGTCAACAAGAGGCTGTTGCGCTGGCCGACAGGAGTTGCGTGCTATACATGGGTACACTAGTCCGCAACGGTACGTTTCCTCGCATTCTGAACTCTATTAACTGAATAAGCTCAGATTGAGAGGACTTGCAATGTTCCTAATGGTCTTGTCAGATACCAAGTTCAGACGATTGTTGAGCTTACGGAGGCCTTATTGTACCGAGCAGGGCGCTCAACGATGGAATGTACCATGTCCATCTCTGTCCTCTCCGTCGTAATAGCCCCCCATCCGACGACAACGCAGACTCCCGGTTCTCGATTATCGCACACTTTCCGTCTCAACGCCTCCCGGTTCCGGTTTGAAAACCCGCAGACACTCGAGTCTGTTTATGAGGATACGTGTCCTACCACTGATGCTCCACAACATCGCATATGCTGTCAAAGAAACCGAAGAGACGATAATATCAACGAGAGGACCGATTTGTTGACACCCTCAATCCAGTGAATAGTCTGAGCCCGTAAGCGAGGCACAATCGTTTGTAGGTGCTTATCTACCTGCCAACAGGACGATGCTTCGGTGAAGAATAGCTGTAACATACGCGTTCCTTTTGCACCTCAGGAGCACTCTTTAGTCTCATCCCTCAATGGTAGGTTCTTCCATTGGAATAGTTCGGTGGTCACTATCTCAGCACGAATTTAGAAGACCGGATGCTACCCTCGTCTTACCCATACAGTTGCGCTACGCTCGGACTTTTTGCTGCAAGAAGCGAATCTGTTCTCCAACTGTTCGTTGCCTGTCGAATGGATTCGAACTCCTGGGTATGTCATTAACTCCTCTCAGACATTTTCCCACTTTTGCACAGACTCCTACATCTAGGTTTCTCCAACCGTGTTCGTCGGCTCATCTTCGGTTGCTGTGATTGACTGTCACACCCGAGAACCTTACTTCAAACCACCACAACTCGTTCACCGCTGGCTCAAAAATCGTGAAATACGCCGGAGGGACCTGCTCCTTCACCAAGGCTCAGAGTTCCGAAACTCGGGGGCACGAACCGGGATGTAAAGAGGGAGGAATGGTACGTAGCTTCGCATTTAGACTTCCCTCGTTTATAGAAGCAAATATGTAGGTTCGATTCTCGACCGAATGCTTCGCTTCTTTATCTATGATACTCTGATATTGTCCACTTCATTTACGTTTTGCCGTTCTCTCAACTGTCTGCTGGGATGCGTTTTCTGTCCAAGAATGAGGAATCGAGAGGTAAGTTTCCGGCGGCCGCTATCTCACAACCATGCTAACGATTCTGTTGTATTCTTACACTATGTACCTCACCGCATCCATTTCGATCCATTTCTCGAGCCCACAGCTATGCACTACCCTTGTTCTGGGCATCAACCAACGAACGTGCTCAGCATGCTCATCTCTTTCTCTTCCTAGACACCTTCCTCTTCTTGCATCTGGCCCTCATGAATCTCATCGCCATCAAATACGGTTATGTCACACACCAGCCTTGCTTCCAACGGTTGCGACGCCTTCATATCAGGTTCACAAATCACAAAATACTAGGGAGAGACTGCACCCAATCCTGATTTTGGATTCTCGAAAGTCTGGAAGATGAACTGCGAGGATTGGTATGTTGTTTAGATTTCTGGTTCTCCTCCCTTACTGACGCTGGTTAGATTCGATATTTGTCTTACCGAAGGCGGGACATACTATATGATAGCATAGCATACCATAGCATACCCGACACAAGGTCCCATTACGGAACGGTCGGGGCCCGCGCTACACCATCCACCTCATCCTCCTGAAATACGATAGCTCTGAGACCTGCTGTTATTGAAATGAGGTGGTGAAATTATGCTTTGAAATCAACCGTGAAATTTGACGTTGAAATAGAGCTTGAAATCGTAATAGGAATTGAAATGACGTACTGAGATTATGAGATTGGCAGTGAAATCCGAAATCCAGCATGAAATCGGGTCTGAAATGTCAATCTGCGAAATGATATCATTTTTGTCCAGCGAGCACCATCAAATGCGGGGAACATCCCTGGGATTGGCACGAAGCTTGACATGGTGTTGCAATATATTTGCATCATAGAGTCATGGAGTCGTCCAACTCGAAAGCGGTTTGTGAATGCCATTTTCAAGTATTTAAAATCGGAATGGAGCGCTAAAGTCGATAGTATTCTTTGCTGTACAATTTAAGCGACGAGGAAGGTAAGTTTGAAACGACGCACCAAGTCATAGGTGTATTCGTCCATTATTAATACCAGTGTATTAAGATGGGAAAGCGAAGACAAATATCCTGCATTAATCTGATCGAGGTACATTTCCTTAATATGACGAGGTTGTAAGGAGAGATGACGAAGAGTGGCATGGTGTAGAGGCAGCGCTTGACTGTAGAACTTTTCAGCCATAGCACCCCAATTGTTTGACCCTGCTAAACATCCTAATGTGATTCTCTCGATTCCGGTGTAGGAAGAGATATACTCCAAAAAAGCATGCATACTGTCCGCGAGATTAGCTTCAATATCACATAGCATGACACCTTCCGCCATCAAACCTGACCAAAACGACGAAGCAGTTTCATCGGGTATCCTCAAAGTCGTCAATGATTTTAAGCGATGTAGAGGGATGCTGAACCCTGTTAGTGGTAGTGTATCCGATACGAGTTCCATAAGCTGGGACTCGGGAGGCAGTTCTGTAAGGAGTTCATCGACTCTAGGGGCATCAACCAAGTCGTCAATGTCCCGAAAGCTCCAGTTTGACTCATCCTGGACAAGTCTGAGGGACTTTAGATTGATGTTGTGTGAAAGAAGTCGTTGTAGAGGGTGCCATAATGCACGACATTGCGGTGCTCTTCCCCCTAGAACAGTGATACTGGATAGTCCTTGAATCGATTCCAACGACAAGGGGGGAATCGGTCTCGGAGTCTCTTCTGTCGTGTACTCGTCGATATCGAGAACTAGATTGGTAAATTCTTGTTGCGACGAAAGAGCATCCACAATGATTTGTCTGACCCAGGCATATTCATAATGATGCAATCTCCATCTGTAGATTTATCAGAAAAGATTCCAATATGTGGCGGTATCCTTGCCTGCATGAGCACAGCCTTGTACAGGAGGCGAGTGTAGGTTCAAGATTGGTCCGCACCAGTAGCATACCTGTTATCAGCTTTTCCATACCTCCGTACCAACCCCCATAGAGATTGTGGTCGTAGCATTGAAGTGTTACGTCTAGATAGACATGACGAACATATTTGGCTAGATGATGGGGTCTCTCTGCATTTCCAAAAGCGCGCAGAATCGCGTGACCATTGCCAGTGGAGCCCCAGATAAAGATGTACAGAGAAGAAAACAGGGTCGGCACGCAGAGTTGGTCCAATTTCGAGGACACCAGGCGAACAGTTTTCAGCTCTCGCTTCTCCAGCTAGTATCAATTACTCAGTAAAAGCATCTGAGAGCAAGAATACCGACATTGTTACAGACCAACTCGAGAATGTCAACTGGGAGGGTATCCATGGTTCAGTTCATGAAGGTTAACGTTAATAAGGCTGTGGCTTGGGCGTGCAGTTCGGAGACAAACAGGGACCGTTAGCAACAGGCCATCATGATCGCGTTCGTGGCATGGCCGAGTAACGCGGGAGTCCCGTAGTACCTTCGGTAATAAATAAGGCTACAATTCAGACGAGTCAGAGTTAAACTGCAGCAAAAACCTGCAGAACTGTCGAGTTGAGTGAGACTTGAGTGAGACTGATGAGGATACTGGGACAAATTTAAATATTTAATTTAAAATTAATTTAAAATTTAAATGTCCGACCGGCATGACATGACCGAGCTATGAATAGATCAACACTGATGTATTACATCATGTCTCATCTGTCGTGGACAACCCTCCCGGACTTTGTTTTCCCGTTTTACCTTCCGGTTGCGCCTTACCACTCCAAGTCAGAATCTACAGTGCCATGGAGTGGTATTGAACCACCGGAGGCTCCTTATATTCCAGCGCGAAAGATCTCAGACCCTACGCTCATCGACAGGCTACGAGAGGGCCTTAGACGTGGCATCAAAGACATGGAGAAAGAGGGCATCCTTCCAGACGACAACATTTTTGATGAAGTAAATCAGGGAATTAGGGCCTTACCGCGAGACGTCATGTTAGTTGATGAAGATGACGTTGGGCAATTCACCTACGTCCTCCTCTCAGCCGCAGCCATAATTGCTGGTTCTCTTTTCGAGGCACGGGGCAAACCATTCCAACCTTGCCGATTACGACCACTCACCATTTGGAGTCAGCGAGGAGATAGAAACTTTTGTGTCCCGGAGGATGTTAACGTTGCACTTGTATATAAATCGTATCGTGTTGCGTTGGCCAAAGCCCTCAGATGGAAGGAAAGTTGGATGCTTAATGTTGAAAAGGAAGCAAAAGGTGCAAATGCCATCGCGATGAAGGTACGATGCTTGATCTTGTTGCCTTTCCTCAGTTGTCTGCAGATGGCATTGCAAATTTCCTCGTCTATATTAGACGACAGGATCAAGACAACCACCCGGTTTGGTATTATATTGGGCGGTTGCGTTGCTTCAATTGTGGAACTCGGTGTGTGGTGGGCCATTCACCCCGATGCAAGTCTGAATACCACTCAGTTCCATCTAGTGATGGTAAGGAGGGAACAACATTGTTGACTTCGGATTTTTTTCGCCTTGCAGCGGGGGAGTTACCGTCTTTCGACTCTAAGGGAACACGCCTACCACGCTACGCAGAAAATATTCACGAGTCTCCCCAATCGCTACTAGGACTTCTAATTGCTATGTTATGCGAGAAGCTGCATGGCTTCCATGTAGAGCCGACGGAGCAAGAGATTTTAGCACAAGACCTACTGCCTTATCCTGAGGAAAACAGCAATGAAGCAGAAGACTCTCGTGATGGTGATTATGATCTGCCTGAAGGCAAGGGCAAGCATAAAGGCAAGGTCAATAGTAGAGCTCATCATCAGACCTATCAAGTTTCAGATCGTTACCAGGTTTGTTTTTCATCAATATAACCTTCATTTTAATATCAACAGGTGACTTTGTACTATCATCATCCGACCCTCTCTTCAGCTCCCCGTATGTTACATCGGGTCTTACTCATAGATACAGCCACTCCGACCTTGCTCCGTAATATATCTAGCTTGCCTGAATTGCCACCAACTGTTGATTCTTGGAAGCCGACTCAAGCGACTCCAGATGTTGTTGCTCACCTTTATGAGTTCGTTGGTGGGGGGAGACATGGTCGTGTGTGGCGAGGATCACTTTCCACTACTACCTCATCAGTCGCCGTCAAAACGTTCGAGGACAAACAGTTGGCTCTACGCGAAGCATCATTCTACGAGCGGGCTCCCAAAACAATATCCCATCTTATTCCCGAGTATTTTGGACTCTACGCACGTCCAGATGAATCTTCGTTCGCTCTTGTTATGGAGGACGTAGGGGAATCATTGCAGGAACAGATCGATATGGATTGGGATCAAGTGAAAAAAGCTCTGGGACCTGAAACATGGTATGTCAATCCTTCCCTAACTAGTTTGGAAACGCAAACTGATGAGCATCCTTCTAGGAATCGACTTTGTAAATCCATCCAAGATTTCCATTGTGCCGGATTTCACCATGGCGATTTAGAGCCTCGAAACGTGTCCCTCCACTCCAACGGTTCGTTCAGGTTGTACGACTTTACTTATGCAGAGGAACTGTCGGATAAGCATAAACGCAAGTGTCGTGGGCCTAGATGTCGAGCTATAGATGAGTTCTGGACGTGATACATGTTCCCTACCCTTTTCCAGGTTTCAGGACGCACCACAAACTTCAATAAAATGGCTAGTACACTACATATGACGATATTCGAGAGATGGTGGTAATGTTGAGTCACCGCAGTGATGCTTTCGTCACAGTAATGAGAACAATTCAACGAGACCGCCAGTGTTGGCAAATACCACATGACAAATTGAAGGGTCGAATGATTGGGAGACTAGAAGGTTTTAGCTTTCAGGAAAATACTGGAATGGGAGGTCTGTGCGCCGCTTAGTCAACAGTGCTTACTTTGGTGAACGCCTACTCCCTACCTACCCTGAAAAGGCTCTCTTCAGGGCAACAGCTGTTGGTCCCCAAGGAGGAAGAAACGAGGTAGTGGTTAAGTTCACGCGTCGGTATGGTGAGGTCGGTCAAACTAAACTGGCTGAGTTGTTGCTTTTCGGTTTTGTCAACGAGTTGATGCTGTCGGGACGCTCGAGCTCGTCATCATTATGGACTACGTGGACGTTGACGCTGTGCAACAAGGTGATCTACCGACGAAGTGGAAGGAGGCTTGAAGACGGGCCTGGCTGTGTTGCATGGGTCTAGTCTTTGGTGACCTCCGTCTGCCGAATCTGCTTCTGCACCAGGGGGGCATCAACTTTGTCGACTTTGATTAGTGTGGGGAGGAAGGTGTTGCACGCTATCCTGGGGACCTCTGCGACCGTGGCTGCAGGGCACCCTGACGTGAAGGGGAATGGACTCATAAAAAAAGGAATGTGATGTTCATATGCTCAATGCACTTCAGGCCCTTAAGCGGCGCGCCCCAAATGATATCACTGGCAGGTAGCAGGGAAGCAAAGTTGGCAAGACGTGAATAAGATTCTGACCTGTCAAAATACACTATCTTCGATGACTCCCGTCTGCATTACTTCTACTCATCCCGGTTTTCTTTTTTACTTTTACGACATTTCAACTCGTACCGGTTTCTTTCTTACGACTCTTGGTTTGTACTGTTGTCAAGCGTTAGTAATACTAAAAGACATTGAAGTGCCATGTACTGAACTACGAGGGCGCTCCATGTCGTTGTACGAGGTCGGTGAGTTCGAAGACCCTTTCATCGTTGCTCTTCTAACCGACTGTGTCCAGCTTCGGGACATCTAGCCCGCGCGTGATCGTGAAACCGTTGTGAAAAAAAGCAAAAGGTCGCCCTTCTCCCAACAGGGCCAAACTCGATAGGTAACGAGAAGTTCGAAAACCCAGTGTAGACGATACTATATACCCGCCGACCCGGTCTTAGGAATTTACCGTAACATTTCCGTGCCACCAGTAGCCATTTCTTGAATTTTACTTATACACAATAGTTCACTGGCCAATCTCATCGCTTACGCTCTCCCAGAAGCTGTGAGCTATTAAACACCGCCACAAACACAGCAGACTGAGATCTCACCTGCATCGGTCAAGAAGCTCCAAAGACGTCCTCGCCGTCTTCACCCATGGCCGTTGCCCATCCTCCGTCCTGTTGAATACCATCTCGATCCTCTCGACAGTGTCATAGTGAGGCCACTCCGGTGTAACATCTTCTTCAAGCTTCTCGTTCACGTTGGAAGACACGACAATATCCATAAATGCTTGAGAGAATGCTTTCAAAAAGGCAGTGTTGTTGAAGATTGGTGCTGGGGGTATACCTGGAGGTGCTCCGGTCCCGTTCATCCTTTGGATAAAGAGTTAGAGAGGATTCGATGAAGTAGAACAAGAACATACGAAGGGAAATAATACACAATGTCATCTAAATGGCGAGCGGGGAGCAGAGCAAATTCACCCTAAAACATCTTAGTCGTGTCGAGAAAAGGAAAGCAGGTTAAAGAATACCTTGAATGCACGACCTGGGAAGGCATTCGCGAACATGTACGTCGGACAGATGATGATTGCTAACAGGTTGAGGATTGTAAATCGGTCGAGAGAATAACATACATTCTCCCATCATAGCTATCACTTGATCCAAAGGGCTTCCTACTTGAGAGTATATCTGCGTTGCTTGTACAAGCTGGCTAGCATTGAGTAGTGGAAAGACATTCGAGATGTAACTCGACAGATCGAGGGTATCGGCGATCGTTTGGTTGACGAATACCGCGCCTTCGAAAACGTTATTTACAACGAGCAAAACACCGTTCTGTGTAAGTGACTGAGAACACAGCATCAGATTTCCAGAACTAGGACACACCCCGTTAAGTTTCCCTTGCTTCAAAGCAAGGGAGGGCCGCTGAGCAATAAATGTCCCATCCACGACAGGAGCAAACGCCACCGTTCCAAAAAATTGACTGGCAGAGATGTTGGCGTTGGCTGATTGAAGAATGCTAGAGTCCGTTGTGCGTAGGCATTCGAGCGTATCGAAACACGAGGCGCAGCCGCTTTGAGTGACAACTTGTTGATAAAGGCTCTACGAATGTTCAGCTATTTTCGAGAAGGCATACCTATCAGATACCTCTGGAATGCTGGTGTTGTACTGATACTGCGGAACTAGATACGTCGAGCTCGACATAGCGTTATCGAAGAGTGGCGGGTTCGTTTGTCCATCGTTAGCAATGATATGGTACAACGCCGATGCTCCGCCTGCAGACTCTCCCCAGATGGTTACTCGATCGGGGTCTCCTCCAAACTTGGCAATCTACACGAGCAATGAGCACTAGTGAGCCACCAACAGATAGTAGGAGCAATAGACAACATACATGATCATGTACCCATTTCAAAGCAAACTGCTGGTCCACTAAAGATAACGTATCAAGCAATAGCCGCAGAAAAGAAAATCACAAACAAAGACCCGTGTTTAGTACCCCACCCTTTTTCACCTTTTCTCCAGCCAAGAAGCCAAAGAGTCCTAGACGATACTGGATGACGACCAAGATGACATTTCCATCCGACTCGCGAATGATATCGTCACCGGTATACATCGCCGCATTGCCAAAAATCCAAGCTCCTCCATGTATCCATACAAGAACTGGCAAATTGGAAACGTTGTCGAGTACGCCAGGTATGTATACACTAGAATTCCTAATCAGGCATGCTCGACTTGAAGATTGAGATACGCACTCTAAGAAGAGACAATCCTCGGAAGGTAAACTTGACAAGGAAGCTGGGGTAGGACTGGTCCCAGGCGATCCCTGCGGACAACTTTGCGGATGAGCGTCTGCCAACTGAACGCCAGTAACAAAGGAAGGAGGTTGCGGAGATTGCCACCTTAATGAACCTGTCGGTGGAGCAGCGTATCGGAGCCCAAAAAAGTGGGTAGCATTTGCGCCAGAATCAAAAACACCTTCGTATTGCGCGTAGCCGAGGTCGACAATGGGTTGCGCAATGGATAGTATAGACAAAAGGAGCACCAGAGCGAAATTGAACATTGGTGTTTATCGCGGTCGTAGTCGCTTTTAAGCCGGATTTTCCGAGTCGGAAGGACAGGAGAACAGTTAGCAAGCAAAAGCCAAACCCGAGTCGGAAAAAGAACAGGAACAGCTAACAATCAAAACCTCCGAATTCTGCGGGTTTCCGATATGCAAACTTGACATCACCAAACTAGGGATTATACACAGTCAATACAAAGCGTAGACAACAATGAAAATAAACCAATAGTCTAATCCCTCATCCGACACTGCTCAGTGGACTAGAAGACATTTCCTTTTGCTTTTTCCGTGCTTTGGCAGCCTGGCGTTTTGCTTTGGCCTAGGAACACGTCATCAGCGGAGGAACAAAACACAATCAGGGAACACACCTTCGCTCGGCCCCTCGCCCCCCTCCCCAGCTGCTCCTCGCCGTCGTCTTCAGCCGAGTGTTCAGCGTCGCCCATCTGAACATCACTCAATTCTTCGTTGTCCCCCTCCTCCCCCTCCTCCTCTTCAGTATGAATCTCGTCGTCCTCTTCGTCCTCATCGTCGGCCTCATGATCAGACTTTCGTCTCTTCTTAGCGCGTCTGGCAGCGCCATTTGTCGCAGCCTTCCTCTTAACCACAGGTTTCCGTTCTCGTTCCTTCTTCTCCTACCCAACGGATCAGTTCTGTAAAAGAAGAGAAAAAAGTGGGCGTACCTGCTTAGGAGCCCCTCCCATCTCCTTCAACCACCCAACGACCTCCGCACTCAACCAAACCTTCTTCGCAATCTCATTACTCTTGGCCACATTCGGCATAGGCCGAAGAATATCCGATGGTAACTTGACTTTCCCTGGATAACTAGGAATCGTCAGCCCATGTGTCTGTTCGGCGCGGACGTGAATCAGTGTTTGGGCCATTTCGCAGATGATGTAAAAGTTCTATAACAGCATCAACCAACTTGGATAGAAAGGAGGAGAGAATGCTTGCCTCAGAATACATATCCGACTCTGCATCCCTCACTGTCTTCCCCTTTGAAGCCAGATGATAAAGCAAAGAGATGTTATCGGGTGTCATCACCATATCCAAATAAAAATTAATATACCTGTGCGACTGATCAATGCCTTGTGATAGAAACTCAGCTTGACGCACCTCGCAAAATCCCCAACCATGTCCCTTGCCAGTCCGCCCTCCTCTTCACTAGTAGCCTCAAAATCCGGATGATGAGCTAAAAGATTCAACAACCGCACAAACACCATCTCAAACGACCTAAACCTCATCTCACCCCCCATTTTCCTCAAAGAATTCACTACAGCACTCGATGCGAGATTCTTGACGTCCTCTTCGGGGTCGAGAACTGTGAGGAAAGGTATAATGTTGTATCGTGCAGGTAGTTTTCGGGGTGTGATGAGCGAAACAAGTTTCATCAAGAAGTTGAACCGGACGTTGAAACATGTGTCCTGGCGAACAAACATTAAACACGTCCAGGTAAGGAGGAATAGAGTACCCACCTGAACGATCAACGCAACCTGAACAAACCTCGCCGAAATCGCATTCGCATAGACATCAACCGTAGATAAATGAAGCAACGAAATGCCAGCTTGAAGCCTGAGCCTCGACATCGACTTGGGGTGTTGTCGCATCCCACTCTTATACAGTCCGGCATTATCAACCAACGACATGAGCATTTTGAGTGTAGGAGTGGCGATTTCGAGGGGGGTCAGGTTCTCCTCTTCCTTGACTTCACCTTCCTTTTCCTTCCCTTTAGTTTTAGCCAAAGCCAAACACCTCCACCGACAAAACTTGATACCCAGAAGCTGCGCTCGGAGGTGGTCGCTTAGATCTTCATCTTCTGCCCATTCCTCGCCGTCGGCATCGGCATCGGTATCGATTTCGTCGCTGTCGGCCATGAAAACCTCCTTGATGAGAACTTTGATAACCCCCTCCGCTCCGTCACCCTCTTCAACAACTTCCGGAATCCACCTCGCAAACTCTACCAGTGCACTCAGATGCGAAACGAGATTTCGAGGTGGGGCGTGTGAGAGATTTGGCAGGAGGGTTTTAATGATTTCCGACGGGGACGAAGTGGAATTTGAAAGAGAGGCAGGGGCGAAGATAAGAAACCTCGCTGCAAACTTTGCTGCAGAGGGAGACGTGGAGTATATATATCTCGGGATCTTGGAAAGAGTTTCCCTAGAAAAAAACACCATCAACACCTCTTTTGCGGTAAGAAAGAAAAAAGAAGACAGACCTATACTCTTCCTCATCCAAATCACTCTCAACCTCAAACCCAGGATTCCTTTTAACAATCCCCGCAATCGCTCTCAAACAAACACTCTCAATTCTCCCTGGATTCAATACCGTCAACGCCTCATCGTCATCATCATCAGCATCGGTATAGGCTTCCCGTTTCCTAGCCTCCCCAAGCACTTGCAAAATCTTGACGAAATGGGGTTCGAGAACGCCCGGAGCATGCTTGGAGAGAAAAACAAGTAAAACCTCCGCATTCGTCGACTCGAGCGACGCATGCGTCAATTTAGCAGCTAAACTCTCTCGCTGCGAAGCCTGCGTCTGACTCTGCGACGCACCACCTTGGGATTGAGATTGAGCCAAAGCAGGCGCAACGAGCCGTTCCAAGAACGTCCCCACAGAACTGGTATTCACAATCCCCAAACTCCCCATCCGAATTAGCACCTCCATAGTTCCGAACACGTTGGATTGAGTAGACTGAACCTTTTTCATAAACTCCCCGACGGATTTCGAGAGTGTCCGTACGTCAACTCCTACATCAAAAGCTTTGAGTAAGAGTTTGAAGAGACGTTGATCATTCGCTTTTGCGAACGACTTTAGATCCGCCTTGGCTGATACTGGATCGGAGAAGAGTGTTGATGAGAGGTAGTCAATCACCTTGTCGAGTTTTCCTCCGATTTCTTTCTCCTGTGTTGGGGAATCGATGAGGCCCCCGTTGAATACCACACACAACTGTGCAAATGTTTCGTACGGGGTGGCTCGAGCCAGGGCTAAGGGTGTAAGCGAAAGCAACGCTTTAATCCGCTTCTCATCGAGATACTTCATAATGTTGAGTAATCGCATCGTCCAAACCCTCTCATCAAGCTCTGGCGTCGGAAGTGGAAGAATGTATTCGGTGATGACACATGCGACAAGCGAACGAAGTTGGGTCCCTACTGGAATCGTTTCAAGAATCCGAAGTGGGATCCAAGAAAACTTGTCAATGGCAGTAGGGTCATTCCGCTCGATTTCTCGATATGATTTGTTGAAGGCTTTCCCTATAGCTTTCAACGCCGCTTCTCGAACGGCGGGTTTTCGATCTGCACCCCTATCAGCAAGCGTTTCGAGTGTGGGTTTGGTGATGTAGTGGGAGAGGATTTCGTAGGGTAAACCACCGATGAGTTTGCATGCAGATATTCGAACGCTGAGATCTGGATCGAGGAGTTTGGAGTTTAAGGATGATTCGAGCTGTTTGGTTTCGGTGGCTAGGAGGGTGCCGAAGAGGGAGGCGGTTGATTCGATGGATTTGACACGGACGAGGGGAGATTTATCGCTCCGCCGCGCAAGCCATGAAGACCAGACTTGTGGGAATTGGGAAGGGAGGGATTGGGATGCCGGGGTGCCCGAGCTGAGGAGTGTCGCGTAGGATTCTGTTGCCAACACGCGAAGAGGGACTAGAGACGAAGTTAGCTGGGCTTCGAATTGGGGTATGATGGTGAGGAGCAGTGAAGGGACTGATGCGTGGATTCTGTGGAGCAGTGTATGTGCTTTTTTGATTTCGGCGAGGTTATCTTCGGGGTCTTCTGGGGAGGAAAGGAGGTCTGCAAAGTAGACTGCGACGTGGCGTTGCAGCTTTGTTGATGTTTCTGTGCAGACGGCAACTGCGAGACGGTATGCGGGTTGTTCTGAGGTGGCATTGCGGTCCATGAACTGGGCCATGATCAAGTCTAAAACCTCTGAAGGAAGGGTAGCGCATTCGTCGATTAACGCTGCGAGAATGTCGGCCATATGAGTTTCGACTTTGCGGGGCAGATCGCGACGAACAACTGCAAAAAAATCGCGAAAAATTTCGCCGAGCATCTCGTCCGCATTTGGGAGATCGCAAATGAGAACGACGCTCTTGACGGTGGACAGACTCTCGAGTAAGTGAAAATATTCTGCATAATAAGACGCATCTCGCTTGAGGCCGCCCTGAAGCTGTCTGAAGAAGAACTGGAACATGTCGCGTAGCTCTGCCTGCGTAAACGGGGCATCTGGGGCATACAGTCTGAGCAGATCGGCAAGACAGCAGGCAGTGAGCGCTTTGACGCCGCGGTCTTTGTGCAGTAGCAACGATGTCGAGAGCAGATCCTTCTTTACGCGGTCAAGTGAGCTCGTGTCAGTGTGATCTTGTTCCAGAGATGCTAATTCTCCGTGTAGCGTTTTTAATTTCTTCACGACAGCGTCAGTCGTGCCTTTGAGCTTTTCGGAAAAGGTCAGGGAACGCATAAGTCATGTGACATGGTTGATTCTCCGACAGAGTCCGTCATGGAAAAGACTCGGTCACCGAAGACGCGCCGAAATATGACCATGCAGCCTACATAATGCCTGAAACTCGTTCATTCTTTAATGCTCTTCCTTCTAGCATTTGCGTCCTTGACTCTCGCCCAGCAGATTGGCAACTTTACTCCAGAGGTTCATCCCCCTCTGGCATATCAAACATGCACCACGGCTAATGGTTGCGTCACTCAAAACGGCAGCGTCGTCCTTGATGCAAATTATCGTTGGCTGCACACTGCAAGGTACGTCCAAGGACTCTGTTTTCCAAGCAATTTCTAAGTAATTCAGTGGTGAAACTTGCAATCCAAATGGCTTTAACACAACAATCTGTCCAGACGCAACAACCTGCTCTGAAACCTGCTTCCTAGACGGTGCAGACTATGCTGGTACCTACGGAGTCTCAAGCAACGGTTCTGCTGTCAGCATCGACTTTGGGAACGGTGGTGCTAGAATCTATCTCTTGGACGCTACAAACAACTATGCCTCCTTCCATGTCTTGAATCAGGAATTCACTTTTGACGTCAACATCTCTAATCTGCCCTGTGGTTACAACGGCGCACTCTACTTTTCCGAAATGCTAGTCAACGGAGGACTCTCAGCGACCAACAAAGCCGGTGCAGCATACGGAACCGGTTACTGCGACTCTCAATGTCCCACAGGTATCAACTTTATCAATGGAACGGTATGTCCCTTCGAATTTACGCAACTCGAAATAATATACCATCTAGACCAACGTCAATGGAAGCCTCGGTTCCTGCTGCAACGAAATGGACATCTGGGAAGCCAACTCGCTCTCAACGCAGCTAACTCCCCATCCATGCACGCTCCCCGGTCCTACGCCCTGCCTCGGTTCAAGCTGCACCGACGTTTGCGATCCCTCAGGTTGCGACTTCAACCCCTTCCGAATGGGCAGTCAATCCTTCTACGGTCCCAGTGCCTCAGACACCATCGACACAACCCAACCCTTCACAGTCGTCACCCAATTCATAACCTCAGACAACACCCCAACAGGTACCCTATCCGAAATCCGTCGAGTCTACGTCCAAAACGGAAACGTCTTCCAAAACCCGACCGTAACACTGCCCAACCTCCCTCAAGTGAATGCCATAACCGAGGACTTTTGCACGGCGAAGGAAAGCGTCCTAGGCGACGCTTCATCCTTCACAACCTACGGGGGTCTACCCCAAATGGGTGAATCCCTCGCTAGAAACGCAGTCCTCGTTATCAGTCTCTGGGACAGTCTTAACGGAGGGATGGATTGGCTCGACGGTCTCGAAGGATCCAACCCCAGCAGTCCCGGTGCACTTCGAGGACCATGTGCAGCAGGAGAAGACGTTAGCGATCCCGCAGCTTCAGTCACATTTTCGAATATCAAAGTTGGAGATTTGAATTCTACTTTTGTGCAACCGGTTACACCTCCATCGCAGATACATTATGGACAATGGTGCGTCCTCTTTTTTTTCGTTTTTGGAGATGACTGATTGTTGGGTTTCATAGTGGTGGAACGTACTACACCGGCCCAACGACATGTGTTGGCCCGTATAGCTGTGTGTATAGTAATCCTTACTATAGTCAGTGTTTGTAAAAACTTGGGAATCCAATCTCTGTCACTCCAAGTTCGCGCTTGAAGGATACACGACGCTGGACCAATCCGAACTAGTCTGCAATGGAGCTGCATCATAGTATCCACGTATTCAACGCCCCCGTCTTCGTCCCTACAAATTGTAATCGGCGCAATACACGTTCATATCGGAACGTACCCCAAAAGGGGTATACATCTCCTGGTTCCAATTCTCTGCTTCCATCTTCGCGCGGAGTATTCATGCATCGACACCTGTGACGGTGCCGAACAATGTTACTGCTTCTTACTATCTGGCAAAGTGGTAACATGCAGAAAGAGATAAGACCCCGTGATGGCGCGAAGGACCTATTGGAATCGCATACAGACTGTTGGGAGAAGCTGCTGGCCAGTAATTAAAAATGGTTTCAATTAAAAAAACTTGGCGAATCAGTTTGCGGGCTGGGCGACAATGAGCGTCGTCTGAAGTGGAGTGGACAAGTAAGCCAGCGGTAGACTTGTCTTGACAGGTTTCGGCTATTTGTTCAAGGAAAATGCAGACAGTGAGCAAGACAGTAGTCTTTCAGTTCGATGTTGCAAGGCGCTGTCCGAGTCATCACCTGACTAACATTGCCGGGCTTGCTTTACACTTCAGCTTGTCTAGGTACGCCTTCCTTCCCTCACATCCGTGGTCCAAGAACTTTGCGTTGGTACCTGCCAGTGTCTCATCAGCTATTCTAGTCGGGATACAAAAGGTACCATTTTCTCACTTTTAGCCCGCCGCAGCAATACAGTATACTTTCAGAGTACTACGCATGGCAGACCTTCCTATGGAATTATGGCTTCGAATAGCATCATATACCCCTAAAAATCATATCTATAAGCTATTGGGTATCAACCGCCCTCTGTTTCACGCAGTCATGGACTATCTTTACCGTGAACTTGAGTATCCCCTCGGGAATATGAGGGTGCTCCAGATCAATGATCAGTTACGGTGAGCGTTCTACATCCTGAATCATGAGTCCATTGTTAAAGCTGATGGTTTAGGTATCCTAGCATCGGTAACCGGGTTCAGAAGCTTCATCTTGATCTCGGGATTCCGCCGGCGTATTATCAGGCCCACAAAATGCCACAGTATCCCATACAACTGACGCACGGCGTCGGGGCTTTCGTCCATATGAATAATCTCAGCGAGGTTTCCCTGCGAATTAACCCGTGGCTGTCTCTCGAGAAGTTTGTTCCTCTGCTGAAGGCTCTAGCTCGAGTACTTTCGGGCAAAACTCTCAAAAAATTCTCTTTATCAGTTCCGCTTGTGGAAATGAAGCACGTTCTTCCCTTCTTCACTAAGAAATCATCCTTCTCACTGTTCCCGCGTCGTGCTGGTGTCATTATCAAAGAGCTTCAGCTCACTTTCAGGCTACTAGAATATGAGAACCTAATCGGTGAACGATTTAGAGCCGAGATGTTGAGATACCTACTTCCGTTCCTCATTGAACATAGCCAGGCTTTAGAAAGCATGTCATTAATATTCCGCTGCGAAGGGTACTTCGCAGAGCTTTTTCGTCTCCTTCTGATGGTGCCCAACCTGCACCTGTCAAGGCTGGCCATACATGGTTCGTGGGCTGGTGGGTGGCAGGATAGCCAACAGACGGACATAGTCACACAATTCATCAATTCGCAAGGGTCTTCTCTCACGCATTTCACTTTCAGACCGACAACTTCAGGCGGTTTGAGTCGGCTATTAAGCATGGGAGAAATCATAGACCTTCCAAACCTACGCGTATTTGATCTCGATGCTCGAATAGCGTTTCTTGACGACTTTCAAGTTGGGCCAACCAAGATGCATTTTGTTCTACCCTTCCGCCATAGTATCACGTCCCTCAAACTTGATACGACTTTCTACCAACCCGAAGAATTGCACGATCTCATTCAAAAGATCCACAAAGTCTTACCAGATTTGAAACAGTTGTCGATTGCGGCACTATATCTGATTCCTCAAACAATCGACATTATCCAGTGCAGCCTTAGAGCACTAGAGGGTTTACGATTCAAGATAGCTACCTATGGGCCATGCTGGCCTATAGGAAGCTCTGGAATCAACGGTGTAGAGACTCGGAGTCATTCAGAGTCGAGATCTTTCCCGATAGACAAGGTTTATTGGGAGTGGAAACTGAAAGAACTGGGGGTCTTCAAGGTTTGCCCGACATGTGCAGGGATATACCCAGTTGAGGATCTTGTGGACGTGTTGGTAAATTGTATACCAAGTATCGAGTCGGTGGATAGGAGCAACTTGTGCAAATGTTTTCCCTATCTTTAGGCTGGAAGGTGGGTAAATGGATACTCTGGTGGGAAAGCCCTGAACTTGTCAGATATCAGGGATGTTGACGGCACTCGCTTCCGGGACCGTGACTGGAATACCACATTTCAGAGGTGAATATGATCCCCGTCGTCATGAGACCAAGAATACGAAAGAATACGAAAGTGGAAACTGAACGTGCAACCGAATGTAGGCTGGGTGACTCCCTCGCCAAGAACGAGATGCACTTCGAGATACCGTCGAAGCTCACTGTGCTCTTCTCTCCCCAATTCGACGGCTTTCTTCGAAATTCTGCAAGAAGTATTCGCGTATTGTCTCTTGGAAATCCCAGTTACTGTATGCATGTGCCGTTACTCTTAGGCCGTGTTTGCAGGAACTGGCGGCGTGTTGTCTACGCAACAGCAGAGCTCTGGACAGCTGTTTATGTAGTTGGTCCGTCCATCCTGACCATCGCTTTCGTCGGCTTGAAGCTTGAGGCTCTCGGGCAATGATTGGCTCGCTCTGGAGCACCAGTCAAATGCGCTGAACCCTCCTCAATACGACCCTCACTCGGAGATAGGAGTTGATCTGCTCTTTGTCCGTGGCTGACGCAGCACAAGAGCCAGACCGATGCCTACAAAACAAATACAGAATTCGAGTCGGAACCCGCAGCAGTATTCCCCTTCCTTCTTCTTCTTCAAGTCCTTGAACCGACACCCCAGGCTTGTGGTGCCCGTTCCCATATCGCGACAAACTACGTTAGGATCAGATCAACTGGAATTAACATCGACCTCGACCTCGACCTACCTGTGACCGTGACCTCCCTTTTGTGTAACAAGCCGACGGTATTTGGCTTTGTTTTCACGTGGCGCAAAACCGATGCTCTGGCAATGTTGGGTCCCATAGATGTTAAGCCTGTCGATGATTCTATTTACATGGTTGAGGTCATCTTTTTTGCTAGTACGTATCTGTCTGACTGCAGCTTTCTCTTCAATGTCACTTTCTTGTACATCATCCGAGCAGACCATTGCATCAGACGCAGAGAATCAGGAAGATCGTTGCCTGATACGACACGCTTAGGAAAGTTTCCGCGCTCCAGAGCAACTCCAGAGTTCGTGCCAGACCAACGGGAGCCTAGCAGGGGTTCTCCACACGCCTCCGGTAGCCACACGTTCGAATTGTAATGGCTGCAATAGTCACAAATACAACTAAGCATAAGTCAGGAACTCTTCATTTCGAAAGCCGAGCACTCACGAGCACCCAGTACTATACCAAGTCCAACCCCCACGATGACTGGTACGTCTGGTGGTAACATTATCGTTCAATGATGCATCTGCTGCAGTGAGCCAGCTCTTATAGTCGAACGAAAAGCTGTCAACTTCACAGCTAAGGAACTGGACGTCTAAATCTAGCGTTTAGCTGTGAAGCACGTTATTAACTCTGCTAATAACCAAGTGTATTCTGTACTGCCATCTGCTGCATCGCATGGTCCGTATGGTGGTGGTGGTGGTGGTGATGTGGAATGTGGTGCGACGCAGCTGGCTCACCAATCATATACGGTGGTGGCATACCCGCCTCGATATCCTTTTTAGCACCCTGATGGTCCGCCACTTGCGAGCTTGACCTCCTCGCCCGTATCAACTTGCACACAATCACTCCAATGAACAAAACTGCAACTATCCTAGAGTGAGAAATCCTCCGTAGGAACCGCGCATTGCACTTACAAACACCGGCCAGGATCCCCGCAATCAATGGCACATTGACCTCAGCCGTATCTGAAGAGTCGAAACAGCTGGTGTCGGACTGGCAACTAGTCGACATTGGGATTTTCTTCACTAGCAATCCAAAGGCCGCTTTTTATCGATTAATGTAAGAAAGCTGTACACCTAGTGTTTCAACAGCTTTATACAAGTTTACATCACCTATACAGGCTATACTTCAAACTTTGACTTTTACCTTGGACCTATCAAAACGGAAACTTCATCGGTTCTCCCGTAGGATTACACCTCAGACACCCAAAATGTATTCCCTCGTGTCGGCTGCATGCCCCACTGGACCGCTTCGCATTTGCAGCCTTTGATCCGCCGTTGAGACGAGTCTTTTGGATCTTCGTTCGACTCGAAACACCCAACTCACCCTCTTTGGGACTTTCAACTGTCCGCGTCTCGAGCACGGACCAATCAGGATAAACGCCTCCACCATGATCACGAATAACAGCATACAGGGTCTTCTTAAAGGATAGGCTCGAACTGGAACAGGATCCATTGTTTTTTACAGCTGACGAGCGTGGCTATACAACTTCATCAGAAAGAGCCACTCCTATACGACGTGCCAGATGCATACCTTATTTACTGGGTGGCGTTGAGACATCTGATATTCGCGGTAATGTGACTTTGACATTTTTCTTTTTGAAACGGGTTGTCGGAAACCAATCCAAAGGCACCAGGGTATTTATACAAAGGAGAAAGACGCGTCATGAATGCATGAACAACAAAGGGAGGGTGACAAGACCTGATTGTGCCACTCGATCATTGATCAAAGTTGTCCGACATTTTCGAGATTCAATAAGACCACTGCTTGACCAAGCGCAACGGCCTTTTTCATTCAAAGCGAAGGATCGGAGATGGATCATCATCGCATGCCTACTTATTCGAATTTAAAGTTCAAAGCTGTCAAGGCAAGCTCACCCTCGTGCGACTCGGGCTTCCATACACCTCACGCAGGGCACCCTCGACGGTGGGAAAAGAGACAATTAAAATAAAATTCCCAATATAGATTCTAAGGCTACCATAGGGACAAATGAAAGGACAACTAAACAGTCTAAGTCTCCATACACGCCTTTTCAGCCAAGCAATGCAAGAGAACAATTGGTCACTTATTGTGAGTTAAATATGGATTTGCTCTTTGCGCTTCTGCGTTGACAATAAGAATTGATAAAATCTGATTCTAGTGTTGAGTTGTACTGCCGAATCGACCCAAATCAACAATCAGGCTCGATAGATAGTACTGAATCGGACTCGAGGACTCGGAAATAGGCGGATTCGACTTGCATAAGCAAATCAAAATTGGACATTAAGTCTGAAAACCCCAAAGAGATGATTGCCAAATTCATTTTGTACATGAGCAGCAACCCGAAACAGCGCGTCGGCCCGACGTATACGTAGTGGCACACACTCCATCGGTATGACATGTCCGACGCCACGGTTTTCGCTGTTCGCGCGTTGACAGTGTTGCCATATGTTTAACGACTAACCAGATGTATATGTCGAATGAGTCAGTCGAGGCTCAACCAATCGTCTTCGACAAATCATCAGCATTGAACAACGGCGGTGCTTCAACTTACAGGGATTGATGTCTCTGTATCTGCATTCAAGCTCAGTTTGTCAGAAAAAGACAAACTGTGGTACCAGTCAGCTTTGTACCAGTTTACCGGCAAGTTAGGCACTGGTCGAACGAGATGAGGAGGCGCGAATTTTCTCTCTTGTTGCCGTACAAATGGACGATTACCCCAAGGAGCGATAAGAAAATTCGTCGGTTTGTGTGAATCAAGCTTGACTAGCAATTCTGTCATGTCCTCATTGAGCCAGGGCAGCTGCAGACGAATCGGAATCTTGTTTCTCCCAACGCTACAGCCGCTGTCCGATTCGTCGCCGCTCATTCCATTGGGTCCCAATTTTTTGATCGTCGTTTCCAATTGTTTCTGTAGTTTTTTGCGAGAATGGAAGGCAAGTTCAATTACTTTCAGTCGCTCCTCGTATCGCTGATCAAACGTAAAGCAGTTGCATAGCTCGAGCGCAATGACCCACCGATTTCTGTCGCCCATAAACGCGATCACACTGAGCTTTTTGCTGTTGCGTGATTATTGGCAGGCTCTTCTG